>JAMPIV010019238.1:0-82336 GCA_024509875.1 Oreohelix idahoensis | reverse complement strand
GCTAGCTCCAGAAAGGTGTCTTACAAGTACATATCCTTCAAGGTGAATGAAGTGAAATACAAAACTTTCCTTGTCGGGCTAAACGTTGGTGACCCCTAATTGCGCGAGGGAACACTGGAAGACGCTGTTTACCTCCGGCGGACCAAATAAACGAACTGAGCGACAGCCTGTCCGCTTTTCGTGGGACCAAAGGCGCTAGCTCCAGAAAAGTGTCTTACAGATAGATATCCTTCAAGATGAATGAAGTGAAATACCAAACTTTCCTTGTTGGTGCTATACGTTGGTGACCGCTACTTGCGTGAGGGGGGCTGGAACTGTCCATAGATGGCTGCTCATACGTGCAAGGTTTTAAGTATCCAGAAATACACCCAAGACGAGGTTAATTGAGGACAAACGGTCCCATGCGCTCTCATCCGGCGCTTGACTCTGCTTGGCATTAAATCCGGTTTGGGCGAGTTTGACTGTGGTTTGACTGACTGCCCCGTTTAGGCACATAAAGACGGGTGATATGGAATTCTGCTATAGACATGCTGGGCAGTTTTGATATTCTGGAAGCGGCAATGCTCTGACTGGTAATCCAATAGGCGAGTAGAGAACTACTACTGCATTTGGTGATTCCAGATTTAGCGTTGGCTCCGTTGCACTGCGTGAGCTTAACTTGGCGTTGACAAAAAGGGTTGACGACTCGTGACGCTAGCGGTATTCAGAAACCCTCTAGATCGAAGAGAATGTGACGTTCTTCGCCTGACTGGAGTCTGCTCTAGCGATTCGGTTTCCCTGAAACTGAGACCCAAAAAAGACACCCTTTACCTCAAGCAACGACAAAATCAATCTAATGCTTTATAACCTAGTTATGCTCCGCTCCTTCCATTCTATAAATTATAGCATGTGCCCGCATAGGCTTAATATCTTTTGTACACCCATGTAACTGTCATTTAATGTTCTGACAGCAAAATCTACTCCTCTTCTCCCAATCTCAACATACAGGAGACCTAACCTTGTAGTTACAGTTAAATGAATATGCTTATTCATCTTACAACATTAAATGAATTTACATAAACAGATTACAGCATGTGACTTTACACAAATAAATCGTATGTCCCCTTGGGGAAATATATTAATATTCCACAAAATGAGTACAAAGAAAATGCAATGTTCTTGCTATAGTAATACAGTTGTGGCTGAATCATAAGATATAATTATATCTATGCCTGGTGACTGCTTTCTGTGAAAGTTATAGACTAGGGCCTAGCCACACAAGTAAGCATAAAATGATCCTCCCTTGCCACTAGAAATATCTATCAAAAAGGAATAAGTGACTATCTCCTATAATCCAGAATTATTACCTGCATCTCACTATTCAGTTTTAAGTGAACGATCCACACCTGACATTATCTTACAGAAATGACAGTTAATTTAGCCTATTCTTAACCCATGATAAGCATCTGTGGACTGATTCTACGCCTAGTATCTGTCTGTAAGTCTAACATTTAACCCATGATAAACCGTAACAGTTTAAGCACCACTTAACTAAGGCCGTAGACAGCGCTACATTATCACTGAACTAAATTACTAGATTCAAGTCACTTTCCTATCAGATATATGTAAAAGCTAACATGAATATATCATATTATAATACGATATGTCAACTCACCCCGAAAAATGACTAGAGATAGGCCTTAACATTTAGTTCTGTTGTTAAAGTGCCTTAATTCTCATGATGGTCCATCTCGGGCAGGAAATATTCACGAATGTCTTTGTCTATTAAGTCTCTTCTAGATTTATATGTTTACATACAACGCCACCCAGGACACCTGCATGACCTGATTCTACAGATGTATCGGCGTAATGCGTAATCAAGAGAGTAAGACAAAGGTTATTCTAGAGAAATCAGAAGTCAACAACCGCAAGAAAATTCCCTCAGGTAGAGAAATGCATAATATTATGATCACTAATGCGTTCTCAGGGGCAAAAACCCAGAGACTGACCGCGATTGTTATCTCCCCCTGAAACAGATCAAACTCGTTACCCAGGCCTCAAAGGGTACCAGCCGCTCGTGATCAAACGTTTTAAAGCGACCAGAGAAATTCCCCTGGACGGACCAGGTGCGTGTATGTAATATTACCGCTACGCCGACCGTTTCTGACCAGTGGGGATTTCTACTGAAAGCCAGAACGTAAACAAACCTGGGTGGGGTTTGAGAAGGTGAAAAAAAGATAGAAAAGAAGAATACAAATGTCTAGGAAAACAGAACATTAAAAGAGTTAATAACATATGGAAGGAAATGGTAAAATAAATTATCTATCTACGTGACAAGATAGCCCCCCTTTTTAAAGTGCGTGAAACACGGACTAAAGGACAGTAATTTATCTTTTCCATAGACGTCCGTTTTATGTCGTTAGAACATCCTTTACTCATAAACCAAATACGTTTCCAATTTCTGTCTGTCTGTATGACTAGCTCCGAGTTCATTTCTTTTCTTTCCTCTGTCTAATAGACGTTCAGCGAATGGGATTTTGCGAGACCAGTCGGCACTGACGCCCTTCGTTTCCGTGTGAACCTGATCTTGGTTCCACAATTCGCTGTGCCTGTTTATGGTCCGGAAAATTATCCGCACCTGTTGTGGTTTTCGGCCCCGCCTGAACTCACTGGCCACTGAGTAGGTAATCCGCCTGTTATGTGCAGTGTAATCGTTGCTGGGCTCGGGCTGTTTACGTATATATTTACCTGTCACGGGCGTGGACTTGAATAACCCTCGATAGCTGCAGTCTATCGGGATTTTCTGCGCGCGTGTAATCCTAGTTGGCAAATAAAGCCGTTCGTTGGCCGAAGAAATGCTAGCATATTTCTTCTGCCTTTCCACACCTACTCCCCTGTTTCGGTGGGAGCATTGATCAATCTTCAGACCTGTGCCGTCTAAAGGTGGGTCTGGAGCTTTCCTTGCCTTGCCAGTCACAACTCTGGCTTGGTCAACGGAATTGATCAATTTGCTCTGTAATGGCCTGGCGGAGGCGACTACTTTGCTGTCCATCAGTGGGGTTGAGACCACTGGAAAAGTGCGATTTGAATGAGAGAACTCAGCTGCCTGAAGCAGAGAGTACTCGATCGCATTCTGGGGTGCGACTAAATCATAACAGATCTCCGTAGCTTCTATCCTTGGGGAAAGATAGGTATTATCTGCGAGTTGCAGAGTTTGTTGAGTCGCTTTACCATTACTAGCATGACGTGAGCCAAGGCTCTCAACAATGGCTCCTTGTACAGTAGTAAGGCAGCTTTTCTCACTGTCTTCTGCCCTGAGAAGTGTGAGAGACTCAAATGGAATACCAGGGATCCCTTCGCATGGAACCCTGTGTCCACCATAAACGTCAACTTTGCCCTCCCCTGAGGAAGTTACTGGCGTCAGTTGAACTTTGTCCTGCAATGCGAGATCCACTTCCTGGTTGACAGGCCCCGCAGAATGCATGCAAAAGACTGGACGGTTTGAGATCCCGTTAGATCGCGAAGTGCCCGAGAAAAAACTCTCGGTGTGTTTTTCCAACGGTTTGGAAAGTTTACCCCTTTTAGCAGGCGACTTATTCTTGCACCTTTTAAGCTCAGGGTGATAAGAGGAGCGGCACCTCCTTTCTCTAATCGTTGAGTTGGAGGGATACGCCTCTGCATATAGTTTTCCGCTGTCCGGCCGGGAATCTTGCGAAATATAACGTGATAGGGTGTGGCTCCCTTTTCTCGACGTCACGTGTCGGTTAGGTGCTGCTCGGTATGGAGCGTGAGAGGTTCGGGGTTCACCGCTTGCCAGACGGTAACAATCCGTATTATAATGCTTGTTAGCACCTCTCTCACCTTTGTGCAGTTTCCATGCCTGGGAACGTTGCGTAATTTTCCCTGTGGTTTTAGGTCTGCTGTCCCGACGTAAATTCTTTCCTTGTTCGGGCTTCGGATCCAAGTCCAAAGGAAAGTCAATTTTCTGGAGTTGGGGTTCGGTTTTAGCAGACAAGTTTTCTTTCATGGGCGCAAGGTTTGCAGGGGTGTTGACCGTTAAGGGCACAATAGAAGGGGAAGTAGAGTGACTACATTTAGTATCTGTTTCCATCCTCCGAATTTGGCTATTCAGTTCATTCATTCTGATTTGGTGTAGCCTGTCCCTTTCTTGGCTTTCTCTGTCCCTTTCTTGTCGCTCCATTTCCAATTGCTTGTCCCGTTCTTGTCTTTGCTTTTCCCTTTGCTTCTCATCTTCTATCACTTCTTCTACGTACTGTCGGGTGAATGCTTCACTCTCCCCAGTTTGTTTACAGGACCATGCCAAGATTAAACGGCTGTCAAACCAGCATGGGAACTTTAAAAACAAGAAAGTTTGTAGCTACTCTGATCGACAAGCAAAAACCCCAAAAAACTCCAAAAAATTTAAGTGATGTAAAACTTATTACTATCACTTCACCCCAGTTCTGTCAGTACTAAGCTATTGAGAGGACTGGTTACTATCATCCGAATGAACACCCTCCCTTGGTACAGATGCAAGCTAGTAACTGACTATCTGTAGCTTCTTATCTCATATTAAAGAGCTACTCCTGAAAAAAATATTAACCCTTAAAAAAAAAATTTCTGACTTTTACAACAATAGTCGTCAGATTTGTCAACCAAAAACTCAGCAGTGATACCATCAACCTTTACCAGCTGTCTCATGTGTAGCATGAACAATAAATGTAACTTAATATTTATGATTGCTGTGGAGAAAAAGCGCTGTTCCGACTTCCACCCAAAAGAAATAGTTCGATATGTCTAGGGATAGCAATTCCTATAATCTGCAGAACACTAAACTCTAAGAATCAAGATAGAATCTTGTGAGAGATTCATCCTCAGAACGAGCACATATTAAATGTCGTACTAGATGGGTTCTAGAATCTCGGACGGGCTCCCATTAATTGTCGTGGTTGAGTAAAGGGTAGAGTATTTGTCGAGTTGGACAATAGTAGTGAAATTGACAAGGGATAGTGGACTGACAGAGTTATAGATTACACACACAGAAAGGTGTAAATAGGAGATGGACTTGAGACAACCTGGAAGATTTATCAAAAGTGATTTCTCTCTCCAAGCCTCAACTCACTTTTACTGTCTAAGTACCTCCTGCTCTCACTCTTTTCTCTTATCAAAGATAGAGATTATAGTAAAGAGCTAAAACAAGTTTAATTATGGATGAAAAGGGTCGGGAACAGCGCATTTATAAATGTGTAAACTTTATTAAAGAAGAAAAGCATGGAATTAATGCATATCATCATACACAGCATAAATTACATCAATCATCAAAATATTCATCAATAGTCATCAATAATGCAAATACACACCCACAAACACACACACCACCAACACTCATAAAACCTGTAGAACACGGAGAAAATAACTAAGCTGTCCGACAATGGGTCCGCGTTCGTGGGACCAAAGGCGCTAGCTCCAGAAAGTGTCTTAAAAGTACATATCCTTCAAGGTGAATGAAGTGAAATACAAAACTTTCCTTGTCGGGCTAAACGTTCATCATTCATTCATAACCCTCCACTCCCAAAGGAGCATAGGCCTTCAACAAAAACATGCCAAGTCCTCCTGTCCCGTGCCATCATCTCAAGTTCTTTCCATGTTCTCCTCATCATTTTCACCTCTGTTTCCAACTCTCTTCTCCATGTACTTCTTGGTCTTCCTCTGCCTCTCTTGCCCTGGGGGTTCCAGAACAAGGACTGCCTTGTAATGCTATCAACAGGTTTCCTCAGTGTGTGTCCTATCCATCGCCATCGTCTTCTTCTCATCTCTTGTTCCACTGGCACTTGTCTAGTTCTTGTCATCAGTTCCACGTTGGTAACCTTGTCATACCATTTTAATCCCTCTATTCTACGCAAGCACCCATTTATGAAAGTCTGTAGCTTTTTGGTTGTTGTCTTTGTTGTTCTCCATGTCTCCGAGCCATACAATAGGACTGACTTCACATTCGAGTTGAAGATTCTTATTTTCGTGTTGGATCCGATTTCTCTTGATCTCCATATATTTCCCAATGCAATGAAAGCTCCTCTTGCCTTTTGTATTCTTATTTTGATATCGCTGTCTGTCCCTCCAACTTTGTCTATATTATTGCCAAGATATGTGTATGATTCAACATCTTGAATTGGTGTTTCTTCAAGTTCAACCCTGTTATCATTACCTGCATTTATTCTCATTATTTTTGTCTTTTCCCTGTGTATTTTCAGACCCAATTGCTGTGACCTCTCATCGAGTGTTTTCAATTTGTCCTGCATCTGATTACGGTTATGGGACAGAAGAGCCAAGTCATCAGCAAAATCCAGATCATCCAACTGCTTAGTCAGAGTCCACTGGATTCCATTTCTGTTGTGTGTTGTCGATGATCTCATAACCCAATCTATTGCCAGCAAGAAAAGAAATGGAGACAAGAGGCATCCCTGTCGCACTCCTGTTCTTATCCCAAACGGTTCTGTAAGCTGTCCTTCGTGAAGAACTCTGCATGTCATGTCTTCATATGTTTTCTTTATTAAATTAATGATCTTCAGGGGAACTCCATAATGCCTCATCAATTTCCAAAGTGATTCTCTGTCTACACTGTCAAATGCCTTTTCGTAGTCCACAAATCCGATGTATAGTGGTGAATTCCATTCCAGACTTTGTTCAACTATTATTCTCAAAGTGGCTATCTGGTCTGTACATGATCTGTTTTGTCGAAAACCTGCTTGTTCATCTCTCAGTTTCTTGTCTATGGACTCTTTTAATCTCTCAAGGATAATCCTGTTTAATACTTTTCCTGGCACTGATAGTAACATTATTCCTCTATAATTTGTGCACTCTTGTAAATTTCCCTTCTTAGGCAACTTAACCAGATATCCTTCCTTCCATTCTGCTGGTATCTCTTCCTTTTCCCAGACTTTACCAAGTAATTTATATAACATCTCTGTAGCCGTGTCGATATCTGCTTTGATGGCCTCTGCTGGAATGCCATCAGGTCCAGACGCTTTTCCCTCTCTTAGAAGCTTTATGGCTTTCTTTATTTCTTCCTTCGTTGGTCTTTCACCGTTAATTTGTAGCTCTTCTTCTGCTGGCTGGATGTCCGGCGGGTTTTGTGGAGCTGGTCTATTGAGAAGGTCCCCAAAATATTCTGTCCACCTCTTCATTTGCTCTTGTGTATTGCTGAGCAGTTTCCCATTCTTGTCTTTTATGAGGCAACTTGTTTGCTTGTATTTCCCTGTTAGCTTCTTTGTGCTGCTATACAGTTCTCTCATATTTCCTTTGGCTGCAGCATCTTCTGCCTCTCTTGCCAACTCCTCAATATACTTCCTCTTGTCTCTTTTGATACTTCTTTTTACTTCTTTGTTTGCTTCTGTGTACACTTCTTGAGCCTTGGCTTTGGAGCTTCTAGTTTTGCTTGTGTTTAACTCTGCTTTCTTGTTTTTTCTGTCTTTTATCTTATTGATGGTTTCTGTTGTTATCCATGCTTTTTGTTGTCTTTCCCTTTTCCCCAGTATTTCTTCACATGTCTCCTTCCATACTGTTTTGACCTGCTGCCAATAGTCTTCTGTATTCTCTACATCTTCCAGCTGTTGGAGCACTTGGAATTTGTTGGATACTGTGACCGCAAATTTGTCTCTTGTTTCTTGATTTCTTAGCTGTCCTACATTAAACTGTTGTCTATAATTTTGCATTGTTGCATATCTCTTGAGTTTCATTTTTACTTTGGCTATCAGAAGATGGTGATCTGATGCCACATCTGCTCCTCTATATACCTTTACATCCTGCAATGATGATCTAAACTTCTTGTTTATGCATATATGATCAATCTGATTTTCTGTTCTATGGTCTGGTGATATACATGTTGCCTTGTGTATTCTCTTATGTGGAAACATGCTTCCTCCTATAGCCAGTTGATATGAAGCACAGAAGTTTGCGAATAGCTCTCCATTTTCATTCATTACTCCTAGCCCATGTTTTCCCATGACTTCTTCAAATCCAGTGTTGACTGTACCTATCTTTGCATTCATGTCACCCATCAAAATTGTGATGTCTCTTCTTTTTACTTTATCCATAATTTCCTGTAGTCTATCGTAAAATGCTTCTTTCACAGACTCTTCTTTGTCATTAGTTGGTGCATAACATTGGATGACATTTACATGAATTTTCTTTTTAGCTGTTTTGAAAGAAGCTGTTATTATTCTGGGTCCAACAGCTTCCCATTCAATTAGTGCTTTCTGTGCTTCTTTAGATAAAATAAGAGCTACCCCTTCACTGTGGTGTGAACTTTCGTCTTCATGTCCTGAGGACAGCACCAATTCACCTGTGATGAGTTTCTTCCTGTCTACCCCCTTCCACTTTGTTTCACACATTCCCAGAACCTCGATTTTGTATTCCCTCATTTCTGCTGCTACTTGCGCCACTTTCCCTTGTTCGTTTAATGTCCGAACATTCCAGGTGCCAAATCTGGAAGTTCTCCTAGAAGAAAGAAGGTTAGTCAGCAACACAGACTCCTTTCGGCTTTCTCTGTGTTGCATCATACGCCTCCCCGCGAGAGGACCTTCCCCTGTCTTGGATGGCTGTGTTTTATTTTCTTTATTTGACTTGTCCATATTTGTTGAAGTTTTTTGTGGTTTAAATTTTTTTACAGGATGGTGTAACCGGCCCCATGCCCAACCCTCCTTAGTCGCTTTTTACGACATGCTTGGTAGGGGACAGTGTTACTATTCTTTGCTCCCCTTTCGGGCCCCGGTAACACACGGGTGGGGCTAAACGTTGGTGACCCCTAATTGCGCGAGGGAACACTGGAAGACGCTGTTTACCTCCGGCGGACCAAATAAACGAACTGAGCGACAGCCTGTCCGCTTTTCGTGGGACCAAAGGCGCTAGCTCCAGAAAAGTGTCTTACAGATAGATATCCTTCAAGATGAATGAAGTGAAATACCAAACTTTCCTTGTTGGTGCTATACGTTGGTGACCGCTACTTGCGCATGCGCTCTCATCCGGCGCTTGACTCTGCTTGGCATTAAATCCGGTTTGGGCGAGTTTGACTGTGGTTTGACTGACTGCCCCGTTTAGGCACATAAAGACGGGTGATATGGAATTCTGCTATAGACATGCTGGGCAGTTTTGATATTCTGGAAGCGGCAATGCTCTGGCTGGTAATCCAATAGACGAGTAGAGAACTACTACTGAATTTGGTGATTCCAGATTTAGCGTTGGCTCCGTCGCACTGCGTGAGCTTAACTTGGCGTTGACAAAAAGGGTTGACGACTCGTGACGCTAGCGGTATTCAGAAACCCTCTAGATCGAAGAGAATATGACGTTCTTCGCCTGACTGGAGTCTGCTCTAGCAATTCGGTCTCTCTGAAACTGAGACCCAAAAAAAGACACCCTTTACCTCAAGCAACGACAAAATCAATCTAATGCTTTATAACCTAGTTATGCTCCGCTCCTTCCATTCTATAAATTATAGCATGTGCCCGCATAGGCTTAATATCTTTTGTACACCCATGTAACTGTCATTAAATGTTCTGACAGCAAAATCTACTCCTCTTCTCCCAATCTCAACATACAGGAGACCTAACCTTGTAGTTACAGTTAAATGAATATGCTTATTCGTCTTACAACATTAAATGAATTTACATAAACAGATTACTGCATGTGACATTACACAAATAAATCGTATGTCCCCTTGGGGAAATATATTAATATTCCACAAAATGAGTACAAAGAAAATGCAATGTTCTTGCTATAATAATACAGTTGTGGCTGAATCATAAGATATAATTATATCTATGCCTGGTGACTGCTTTCTGTGAAAGTTATAGACTAGTGCCTAGCCACACAAGTAAGCATAAAATGATCCTCCCTTGCCACTAGAAATATCTATCAAAAAGGAATAAGTGACTATCTCCTATAATCCAGAATTATTACCTGCATCTCACTATTCAGTTTTAAGTGAACGATCCACACCTGACATTATCTTACAGAAATGACAGTTAATTTAGCCTATTCTTAACCCATGATAAGCATCTGTGGACTGATTCTACGCCTAGTATCTGTCTGTAAGTTTAACATTTAACCCATGATAAACCGTAACAGTTTAAGCACCACTTAACTAAGGCCGTAGACAGCGCTACATTATCACTGAACTAAATTACTAGATTCAAGTCACCTTCCTATCAGATATATGTAAAAGCTAACATGAATATATCATATTATAATACGATATGTCAACTCACCCCGAAAAATGACTAGAGATAGGCCTTAACATTTAGTTCTGTTGTTAAAGTGCCTTAATTCTCATGATGGTCCATCTCGGGCAGGAAATATTCACGAATGTCTTTGTCTATTAAGACTCTTCTAGATTTATATGTTTACATACAACGCCACCCAGGACACCTGCATGACCTGATTCTACAGATGTATCGGCGTAATGCGTAATCAAGAGAGTAAGACAAAGGTTATTCTAGAGACATCAGAAGTCAACAACCGCAAGAAAATTCCCTCAGGTAGAGAAATGCATAATATTATGATCACTAATGCGTTCTCAGGGGCAAAAACCCAGAGACTGACCGCGATTGTTATCTCCCCCTGAAACAGATCAAACTCGTTACCCAGGCCTCAAAGGGTACCAGCCGCTCGTGATCAAACGTTTTAAAGCGACCAGAGAAATTCCCCTGGACGGACCAGGTGCGTGTATGTAATATTACCGCTACGCCGACCGTTTCTGACCAGTGGGGGATTTCTACTGAAAGCCAGAACGTAAACAAACGCGGGTGGGGTTTGAGAAGGTGAAAAAAAGATAGAAAAGAAGAATACAAATGTCTAGGAAAACAGAACATTAAAAGAGTTAATAACATATGGAAGGAAATGGTAAAATAAATTATCTATCTTAGTGACAACCGGGGCACACAAATTTGTTGGAATATGATATGAAACTACTAGACCCAGCACCTATCTGTATGAGGCCCTATTCTATTCCATTCGCTAAGGAAAAAGCTTTGAAAGAGGAGATTGATTATTTGTTACAAGAAGGGATTATTTCTCACAGTGAGTCTCCTTATAGTTCCTATGTGGTTTTGTTGCGGAAACCATCGGGAGAACATAGACTGTGCATAGATTACAGGAAACTGAATGCTGTCACAGAAGGTCAGGTGGATCCATTACTTGTTACTACTCAACTATTTGCCAGGCTGAACAAGGCAAAATATTTTTCTAAGGTGGATCTTAGCAAAGGCTATTACCAAATTCCAGTAAAGCCTGAGGTTCGACCTTATTTAGCATTTAGCACCTCGGAAGGTCATTATGAATTCAACATGTTACCGTTTGGGTTGAAAAATGCCCCGAGTGTGTTTTCATGGATGATGCGGAAATTATTGGATCCCCTGAAAAATCCATGTATTTCGAATTTTATGGACGAAATCCTCATTGCTACGGAAACTTTTGAGGAACACGTTACCTCTTTGAATATGCTGTTTGATAGACTCAGAGAGGCTAACTTAACCGCTAGGCCAACAAAATGTTGTATTGGTTGTAAAGAGTTGGAATTCTTGGGACATACTGTACATCAGGGTAGCATGACCCCTGATCCCAAGAATCTGGAAAAATTGAAAAGAGCACCTAGACCACAAACGAAGAAATATGTGCGATCTTTCATGTCGTGTGGTTTTTACCAAAAGTACATCAACAATTTTAACTCTATATGTGCTCCTCTGACGGATTTAACTCGCAAAGGTCAACCTGATACAATAAATTGGTCCGCACAGTGTGAATTGGCTTACCCGGAGTTAAAAGAAAAACTCACAAGCAGGCCAGTGTTGCAATTGCCTGACTTGACTCAAGAATTTATCATGAGAAGTGACGCAAGCAATGTGGGCCTAGGCGCTACATTGTTGCAAAGGTCCTCTTCACAGGATGGGGAATTGAACCCAGTTGCTTATGCAAGCCGCAAGTTGAACAAGGCGGAAAAAAATTATTCAACAAGTGAAAAGGAATGTCTAGCTTTGATATGGGCTATAAAGAAATTCCAGATTTATTTATATGGCAGGACATTTGTGGTCCAAACGGATCATTCACCACTCGTATTCCTGTCACAGGCCAAGCATGAAAATTCCAGATTATTGAGATGGTCTTTATTACTGCAGCCATACTCATTTCTGATAGAATATATTCCCGGCCCTCGGAATGTAGGTGCAGACTTTTTAAGTAGACATCCTTATGATGAAGATCAGAAAAACGCGTAAGACTTCATTGAGCTAAGTTATCTCGCAGATTATAACCTGCTAATGATTGCATGTTTTAGGATGGGAGGTGTGTAGTAAAATCTGAGAGAATAATCGCTCATTTCAGTAAGATTTTAGTCATAAAATGATAATAAATAAACCCGCCCTATTGTGTCTGACGGTGATCCTCTCACACGCCAGCATAGCGCTGAAATTTGTGCAGTGCTAAAGCCTATAGAACGATCCCACGGTAAAAATCTAACACGCGTTTTAGTTTCGGTTTCGAAAACGTACTACCAACATTTAACATTTTGCCAGATCTGCTGCATACACACTGCATCCTATACTTATAATTAACGATTTTGCGGAAGTGTGCCGCAAAATAACTATCTGAATTAACGTAAAATTTTGACTTTAACGCTGGTAATAAGTAATAATCCTTACAAATTTGGTAGTGTAACACGATACAATACAAATTATTAACGCCAATTCTTAACCCGCCACGTCAACACCCCGCTTCGCTTGACACATTCTGCCATGCATATATATACGCGGCAACAAAGCTAACAGAAGCAAACACGCAGACAATTTTATTGCCTCCTCGCGGTAATGTTTCTGACGTCACAAAAACAAGTTAGTTATTTGAAAAATACATGCTAGCGAGAGGGGAAGATGGCCGTCTTGTGTACAAATTTTATTTGAAGTTTGACTATGACGATAATTGAAAATCTAAACCAATATGAATCTGACCATAAAAATCATATGGTAGTATAGCTTAGAGTCCACTGAGCAAGAATGTGTTTTAAATAATATGATAGTCCCAGTATTAGCCAAGTTATTAAGAAAATACAAAATGTCTACGGACGCACGACCAGACAGACTGTTGTTCCTGCTTGTTTTTCATAACGTTAGTGGAGACACCGGCTTAGAAGGGAGGCATTGAGGTAAATTCAAATTCGCTTGGGTAACAAGAGTATAGGAGGAGAGGGGAGCGGTAGGAAAATTGTTACCAAAAACTAACATCGTTTTGTATTGGCATAACTAAAGCAGACTGGCCAATCGACTACCAGACGCAGAGTATGTTTGGAATTAATTTTGATTTTCAAAAACTGCATTTGAATTCTGGTAGTCGCAAGCTTTCGATTGGCCAGTGCTACTAAATATTAGCAAAAAGCTTTCGCTGCTCAGTGCCAGTTGAACAGTAATTTTTATTCAGATACGCTGAGAACACCTGTGATAAATTTAAAAGTAAATTAAATAACTAAATAAGTATTTCACAGTCTGGACGGAGCAGAAGAAACGGAGGCCATTTCTTTGCAAAGTCAGCGTCATTTGTTTATATTTCTTGATTTGTGGTAAGAATGCTTTGTGAATTTAATATGTTTAATCCCATTACCAAAGTTAGATACTGCTATTGGAAAAAAGTGAAGGACCTGCCGGGAGCAGACATTGTGGAGTCCTCACGTTGAAATGTATCTAACTAATGTATGTTGTCATGATTATGTTTGAATATTATTGTATTAGGATATATAAGTAAGCCTCCGTGTTCCATGAACACTGTTAAACATGCCTGAAGCATTTATATTTAAAAAGAAAAAGAAGAGAAAAATCATATAAAAGGAAATGTGGTTACCCCACATTATATTATTGAGGAAAACGATGTAAATGTACAGTGGCGTATCTGCCATAGGAACCTGAGGTGTGGTCACAGCAAGGTGGGAGTCATGTAAAGTCATGGGCGAGTGCACCTGAAATGCACGCGAGGCTGACCCCATATCTCCGTAGGGAAATAAATAATACCAAAAGTGATCAGATATAAAAGGCCAGGGTGTCCTTTTGTTGCAGAGGTTTTGTTTCCTGTTGCCAGCTGGTAACAGGAAACCTGAGGAGTGACGATAACGCCAAGAAGTCTCTGGAAATTCATGTATGCTGTCAAGAGCTAACAGCAGGAGCTTGGGCGTGTGATGTGATATCGATATTTCTGCAACTACACATTATTTTATCTTTCAACAAGAAACCCTAGGTGATATATTAAGGACCTGGGTATATCTGACAGTTTCGTTTTAAATAAACACTGGTATTTCAAATCATACTCAGGAAGTTGATGGGGTATGATGATAATACAGCCCCTCATACACAGTGACTCTCCCTCTTAGAATAATAAAGTGTAAGCTGTGGACATTCCAACAGGAAAGACATATATTAACTTTGTAGTTATTTGGGCAGATTGTCCACACAAGTTTAGTTAATCTTTTTATGTAAACTATCTTGTCCTCATTTTCAAAGACCTGTCCAAACGATATGACTGGACAGGCAAAATAAATTGTACCAAAAATTATCAAATTTAAAGAAAAACTTAACCACAGGTTTTATTCACTTCCTCATAGAAACTTAAAGTGTTTTTGTGTTGTGTACCATCATTTCATTTCTCCCCTAGACACTAGGTACATCATACACCAGACGCTAGAGCCAAAATAGTGACCGTGTGAGATCTAGGGAGGTAGCGTTAGGTTCCCTGCACATAATTCATCATCATCATTTATAGAGTCAGGGGCCTACATGTGCTTGACCTCACACGGTTAATACATACACGGATTCCATTCTTTTAGGATACCATCATAACCTCCCCAGCAAAATCTAACTTTGCTACAGCATGTACGTATTTATGTCACAAAATTGTTTGTGTGTGCGTACGAGAGGATAGTGTATTAGACTCAGTATCTAGTGAAATAATACTTCTTCATTTTAGCGAGTCGTGCTATATAGGTGAGTTGAGCAATCACTCAACCCAAGACAGTATTTTTCTTACACTCTGCATTCCTCGTAAACAGGACTATTTCTCACCACCTTTCTCTCACATAGCTTTCACTATCTCACCCCTGCTCGATTGGGACCATAAAAATAAAGCCTATATAAAACTCACGTCACTTACTAGAATAAAGTCCTGTGCTTCTTCAGTAATGTTAGACTGATAATGTGGTGTAAGTATTAATAAGATCGGCTATAGCTAATTGGTGTTAGCTTTCTTAGTTTCATAGTCCTTTATACAGTGTAAAATCTCTATTGGTTATCTGTACTGCTTTAAATAGCTTTTCTAAGCCATTTATTTCTATAATATTTAGTATTATAATGTAAGGTTACTTTAAAATGTACAACCACGCAGCTTAGCTGGGTTGTTAGCGTGGCTGTATGCAAGTCTGGAAGGAAGAGCTGGAGAAGAGAGGGATGGACATAAGCAGCTCTAAAACAAAATCCATGGTGATATCACGAGAAGAAAGAAAACATCAGATTAAGGGGAGGTTAAACCCCCAAAATGAAAAACACAGAATTATAAGATAATAGCTATATCTGGTCATTTATACAAGCAAAATGACTGAAAAAAATACAAAACATCAAGGTATGTACTGAAAACTGGCAGTCTGAGGGGGAAAAACAGTAGAAAAAAGGCAAATTTTGGCTTTTTTGGGGTATTTTGTTGCCCAAGATATCTCAAATGTGAGTACAGCTTCAGTTATGAAATTTGACTGTTTCATTTGTTCATATATGATAATGATTGTATACGAAAATAATTTTGATTGGTTTGATATCTGATTTTTTTTTTATTTTAACATACCGTTTGACAAATAGTTGTAACTTTTTAGGGGGGTAACTTAGATATTTCTTAACAGTTTTGTAGTTTGTTAACATATATAATTTTATGGGCACTATGTGTACAGCATGTGACCCAAAATTCATTACTGTATCACTAATAGTTTTTGAGAAATCATGGGCAACGTGCCCATATTTGTGTGAAAAATGCGGTTTTGAGAAAATGAAGAAAAAAGGGAAGAATTACACTTTTACACAAAATTTACTCACCTCAGTATCCCCCTGCTATGTGGGAATCATCTCTGGTATTTTCCTTTATTGATATCATGGGTTGTTTCATACTTTGCAGCTTACTTTTCATTAAATTCTCTATTTCAGCAGACTGTATGCGCTTTTTGTCAATTTGCGCAAATATTTGAAAAGCATATTTACCAAAGTTTAGACCTAAATTATCAAAGATGTTTTTTCTCCTCAGTTCCCCACAGTTGTACACAATCACTGCATCATTTACAGCTATTTGCAGCCTACTTTTTCCAATGAAAACATTCTTTGGGCACCTATACCATATGAGGTTATGAAATGATTCATTTGAATTCTGAGTCCCACCATGAGCACACTTTTCCAGAAGGGTATCAGCTGCAAGTTCCTCAAAAACTTCTTTAATAATAGAACACACAAATTCAGGAAGTTGATTCTTATTATCTGCAGCTGGGTCTTTCTTCACAGGGCACCAACTATCACAGTCTTCATGTATTCCTTGTCTGTGTTTCCAGATTGCCCATATGCTCTTCTTCATTGCTGGAACATCTCCTACATTTCTGCGTATGGCTGCCCCATAGTGTCCTTGAATCCGTTTTATGGCTAACTTGGTTAATCTACCTATTCCACCTATGCCGGTATAAGTTTTCCCATTCTCTGTGAACTTCTTGCATCTGTTTTCTGATACTTTATCCAGAAGTCTCTTCCCCATTCGCTTTTGAACATGTCCGCAACATTCAAGCTTTCTTATAGTTTTGCCATGGTAAATGGGTGGCTGATGCTGTGCTACTGTCTTGTAACTTTTAGAATCCCCATCTCCCAGATATCCTGTGTAACACAAATCATACTGTTTCTCTGAACGATTAAAGACTTTTAATATTCCATATGGCTCCATCAAACCTGCAGTACCGTCATGATTTTTCTCACATTCTCCTGATTCTGAATGATTCTGACTCCAGAGTTTGAATTCATGGTCTGACATTCTGCTCTTTGCTTTCATACAGCTATCACAATAATTGCTGCTTACTTCTACATCCAACACCTTTGCTGGTCCTTTTTGGCTAACAGAAAGAACTGTGGCCACACCATTTTTGCTTGTAAAGCCTCGCCGCTGCCAAGTACCATCACATGAAACTGTTACATCTTTACCTTCTAACAGTTTTATTTCTGCTGCTGCTTCTGCTTTGCACTCATCTGCAACTATAGAGGTGGCTTCCAATATCTTTTTTCTGTAGGTGGCACTTCTTATGTTACTTACTGGTGGTGGCAAATTCATGTTCCCCAAAAGTCTCCTTCCCTTCTCCATGTGACATCCAATGCTATAAATTGCAAAAGTGAATCTCAAGTTCACATTTTCTGAGTTCTTCTTCATGGTAATAACATGTTTACATTGTGAGCACATTATATAAAGCTGACTCTCTAGACCTACAAGCTTCTCTGAAGTTATAAAATTATCTCCAGTGTCTGGTAGTTTAAAACAAGATGGACATGGAAATTGTTGAATCAGCTCAGTTACTTGTGTCATATTATACAACCTGTATCCACTCATTCCTTCTACATTTGAATCAGCATATTCATCATCTAGGATATTTGTGTGTAGCTTTTGATAAGATGATGATAATCTAGAAGTGCTCACAGGCTCACACTCAGAGGTACTAGCATTGTGTACGACAGTAGGCCTAAACTCTGTTAGTGGTTCACAGTTTATAAATTTGATAGTCTTATCTTCATTTAACCTTTTTTTCACATACCTATTTCCTTGAAACTTTCTTTTCTTTGAACGATCCATTCTCTTTCGTGAATTTTTATCCATTATAATAAATAATAAAGAATTATTTCACACACTGCAATGGTCACTGGTTTACCTCGTGTTAGAATTTGACAAGCCTTTGTTTACTTCGAATAGAATAGTCCCTTTTGAGAGCTCGTTTCTGATTGGCTGAAAAGCCCCAAGCTATGGCAATGGTTAACACAGATTAGCCAATCAAAATTATTTTTACACATGAAATGATGTTTAAAAAAACTTTAATTAGGTTTACTTCAGGGAAATGAATACCGAAAAAATTTTTAAAATCCATGCATTAGAAGCGAAGATATACCAATTTGTACATTTTGCATATATAATTAGGTAAACAATACACTTACCTGACCTACTTTAAAAATTTATATAAAATCATCCACAAAGGTTTTAGTGAAAATAAACATAAAGAAATGTAGGCAAATGAATGTACTTTCCAGTTCAATATATATCTAAAATTTGATATTTTCAATGAAATTCTTCATTTTTGGGGGTTACACCTCCCCTTAAGTTGGGAGAACAGGTCCTGGAGCAGGTCGACCACTTTAAATATCTCGGAGCTATTATAGACCGAAAGGGAGGCATCAAAGAAGAGTTGGCCACCCGGAAAGCAGCGGCTGGGAGACTTTTTCAGGCCATAAATCGTGGATTCCTCAGCAAGAAAGAGGTTGGTAAGAAAACGAAGATGGCTGTATACCGCTCCACCTATGTCCCAGTCTTGACATATGGATGCGAGTCGTGGGCAATGACTACAATCCACAAAAGCCAGATCCAAACCTCAGAAATGAGGTATCTGAGGAAAGTGGTTGAAGTAACAAGAAGAGACATGGTCCGCAACCAGACGATCCGTCAAGGCCTAAAATCCCATCCGCTGCAGACCCAAATAGAACAGTCCCAACTAAGATGGTTTGGCCATGTCTGCAGAATGGGAGAAGATCGGCTACCACGACAAGCATGGGAAACAAAGAGCCAGGGATCCAGACCTCCAGGACGACCCAGAGTCCGCTAGGAGGACAACATTAGACAATCTTTGAAGGACCGAGGACTAGAATGGAACCAGGCCAGGAAGAAGACAGCTGATAGAATGGTCTGGCGCTCTCTCTTCCAAACCTCTACACCTCACGGTAGAAGGGGAACGACTAAGTAAGTAAGTATGCTGTCCTCGCAAGATGGCAGCCACGTGTTATAGGCCTAGTGATGTATTTAGTTCGTCATTAATATGCCTTGTAAATATGATAACCCTACCTTTGGTACGTGCAGCACAATTGAGACATAAACGTTTCTGTTTACTCCTTGCGGAGCAGGGCGACACCAGTGCGGCTGAATCCAACAGAAGCCTGCACGAAGCATTTATATGCTATGGCAGTGGTTTGTTTCTGTAACAATGTGTTTGATACGATGATTTCCCAATCTCATTAGTCGGCATATACGACATGCCTCAGAGTGCAGGGACTGATATTGAGGTGGATCAGTTGCGAGGTGGTGGTTTATGCTCACTAATGAGAGCATTCGTTGTACATATCGTTTAATATTATTTTATGCATATTTCATTATTATTTAGTTATTGTTATGTGTCGGGTAATTTATGAAAGCACGTGGGTCTACTTGGGAACAAATTATGTCTCTTCTCGCACCTTATGGAGCATATGGCCACCAGTGTGGCTGGCCTCCGCATGGAGACCGCATAAAGCATTCAGATGCTTTTGCAGTAGTAGTTCGGTAGCAATCTGTGTTACATGATGAGATTGCCAGCCTCATGCACAACACCATACTAGTCTGATTAGACGACATGCATGGGCTGAGTGTGTGTGCATGATAGTTGAAGGTTTCAGGTAGCGTGGAAGAAGAACAGTTTGGCAGGTGAGAGCATGGTGTTTCTCATTATTTAACTATTATGATTTTAACTGGTCGGTGCTTTGTTTGCGTTTCAGATTAGCAATTGAGCACTGGCTGGGTGTTTTGTTTGTTTACTTACTGGTTTAATGTTTGTTCATTAGTTCGGTTTGTGGGTTAGGGTCACTGACAGGGTTGTATGAATAAATACAGCCTCTGCCTTAGAATCAGAGTTTTATTGTTGATCGGGTCGGTTGCGAGTGTGCAATATATATATATAGATGGCTGTGTATTTGTGTCTGTGTAACTGAAATATATATCGAAACATGAACTAGCAACTCATTAAATGAAGAAGAAAAAAAAACTACTCCACTTGATTGCAGAGAATGAGATAAATTTAAGAACTAATGATAACAAACACTGCCAGTTTCGAACACATATTTTTTATTGCGTACAGTGAGATTAGCCGGGATCAATTACACAGACACCCTCAGCTATTAAACATTTTTTGTGGACAATAAGACACTTCAGAATAAAGTATAAAAATATAACATGATGTGAAACGCAAATAAAGGTGGCGTCAGAATAAAAATACTAACATAAAGAAACATAAAGTTGGTGTTTTTGTTTGTGTGTTTTTCTTTAGAAAGTTTGCCTCGTTTCGGCGAGACGCTAACCGTTCAGCCTAGACACAAAGTCTGTCACTTATAGTAGGGGACATGTCCAAATACAGGCATACCTCGCTTTATGCAGATATTGCGCTGTTTTTCTCAAAATATTCATGTTTATTTATTAGAACGTGCCTTCTTCTTCCGATAGATGTTGGCTCTCCACCCAAAAAAGATTACTATTCGCAGAAGGCTCAAATGATGAAGATTAGCATTTTTTTAGCAATAAAGTATTTTTAATTTTACAGGACATTGTTCTGTTTTTAGACCTAGCGCTGTTGCGCACTTAATAGACATTGTGTAAACATGATTTTAGGCTTCTATATGCACTGGGAAACCAAAAAAAAAAAATAAAAAAATTGGTGTGACCCGCTTTATTGCGATATTCGCTTTATTGCGGTGGTCTGGAACCGAACCCGCAATATCTCCGAGGTATGTCTGTACTAGAAAATTATTTGGTATTTGTATCTTAAATTGGATCTGAAAATACACACAGAAGGAACAAAGATTACAAGTGTCACACTAGATAACCAGATTACACTAGGATTAGCATCTTAACGTGGATAATGTACCGGTATCTACCGAACTAGCAATTTAGACTAAGTTGGAAGAACGGACAATGATATAAAAGTGATTTGGAAATAATGCAAAAATATAGAGAAGCTTTGATACGTTAAAAAAAATTAGTTAAAACGCCAAAAAAACAAACAAACAAACAAACAAACGAAATACACAAATATCACAAATAAGAATCTGACAACTACCAAGGCTGTTCTATATTGTAGCTCTGAAACACAGAGAACAATAAACTCAGAACCAGAAATGCACGACTTTTATACATGGGTGCTTGCCTACAATAAAAGGGTTAAATAATATGATCATCTGAATCTTTGAAGGACCGAGGACTAGAATGGAACCAGGCCAGGAGGAAGACAGCCGATAGGATAGTCTGCCGCTCTCTCTTCCAAACCTCTACACATCACGGTAGAAGGGGAACGACTAAGTAAGTAATGACCATCTGAATAATGTTGAAAGGATGAAAATAACCAAACAAAAATACACGCGGAACAATATGTAATCAGGAAGATGCTATCAGTGGATTAGACACTGTCGTTAGATAGGACGTTCATATAGAAACATCAGGTGATAGCATTACAAGGCAGTCATTTTTCTGGAACCCACCAAAATAATATAGCTTGAGGGGACCAAAAAAAGAATATGTAGAACGAATTAGGCATAAAGGTGAAAATGATTTTAAAAATAAAACAGGAAAATCACTTTACAGACAGCACAGGACAGAATGGCGTGTCTATTTGTTGAAGGTCTACGCTCAGCTGGAAACTGGCAGGTACTGGATGAGTAAACAAATATCAATCCTAATGGCAGAAGACAGCTCAGAGAGACCAGTAGCTATCTTCTCAGATGCGCTGTCAGTAATTACAACGCTGAAAAGTCAAAGTAATGCTGAATTGGATTACCTAAGAGTAACACTTCACAGACTATGTCAGCAATACAAAAGAGTCGTGATACAGTGGAATCCTTCTCACTGCGTCATCCCTGGAAATGAAGAGGCTGACAGATTGGCAAAGGAAGATAGAAAGCTTCCTCAACTTGACACAAATATAACTTATGAGGAGGCCAAGAGTTTTATCAAAACGCAATAAAATAAACATCTCGAAAAAGACGTGCTGATTAAATACGTCGCTAACATTTTGATTACGACTTGGGACAGACGCCGAAATCATATACATTCATGTACACAAATTCTCAACTTAGAAAAAGGAAGCAGGCTTGAACAATTAAAAAAAGGGAAGAAAAAGACAAAGACGAGAAAAAAAAAAAGTTGGCGTGGGTAAAATTACGGCATGTTATATTTCCTGCAAAAAAAAAAAATAATAATAATAATAAAGAAATAAATAAATAAAAATAAAACTTATTTTTTTAATTATTCAAGCCTGCTTATTTTTTTCTAAGAGAATTTTTGTGTAAAGTGATTTATAGACAGTGACACGTTTAAATCTCTAGCACAGGCGATGGCAGATGCAAAGTTAAGCACAGGTAATGACTAGTGCACACTTTAGTACGAAATGTGACATGTGCACAGTTTAGCACAGGAAGTGACAGGTCCGAAAATTAGCGCAGATAGTGACAGGTGTAAACTCTAGCACAGACGGCGTGACATGTGCACACTCTAACACATGAATGACAGGGGAAAACTCTAGCACAGGCGGTGACAGGGGCTAACTCTAGCACAGGCGGTGCAAGGGGGAAAACTGAAACATAGGCAATGTCAGGAGCAAACTCAAGCACAGGTGGTTACAGGTGCAAACTTTAGTAAGGTGGTGACAAGTGCAAACTCTAAGCACACGCGGTGACAGGTGAAGACAGGAAGAAAGTCTAGTATAGGCGGCAAATACAGAAGGTGAGAACTGTACTTTGTTGTACAAGCTTCGACGTGTGCATAAAGAAGCAAAGGTGGTGGTAGGTGCAAACTCTAGTACAGGTGGCGATGTCTGCAATTTGTAGAGCAGGTGGCCGCAAATGCAAATTCTAGCTTAAGCAGTGACAGGTGTGTACTCTATCACATGTGATGGCAGGTATACATTCTAGCACAGGTAGTGACTAGAACAGGCGTTGACAGAAGCAAACTCTAGTACAAGCGCCAACGTCTGCAAACTGTAGTGCACGTGGTTGCAGGTGCAAACTGTAGTTCCATTTAGCGACGTGTATGAATTGAAGTGTAAGCTGTGACAGGTGCAAATTTTAGAATAATCGATGACAGGTGCACATTTTAGAATTGAGGGCGACGGCAGGAAACTCTAGTACAGGTGGCGACAGGAGACCATTGTTGGTCATTGCAGACAAACGCACGCTCAGTAGAATCTGGATACTTTCATGCTTTTAATTCATAACTGTAGATCTGGGGAAAAACCAGATTTTAATTGTTAATATTTTAGTTATATTAGACATTGGACTTAAAAAAAAAATTGTGGGCAAATATAATTAGGAATTGTGACTATAAACAACCTCTACACCTCACGGTAGAAGGGGAACGACTAAGTAAGACTATAATAGTTGATCGTTTCAACATTATTCAAATAATTTTGATCGTTGAAAAACTGGACGCTTCAGAGGGAAAGTGTTGATTAGCCCAGGCAAAAGTTGCGTTTTATGAAATGAAAAATTTTACAGAAAAGGTAATACTGATGATGTCCTGAAAGAATCCATTACGCAATGTCAGGTTATTACTCATGTTAGAATAAATCAAATCCACTTTCTGTTGACATGTTATAAAAAGAGGAAAGCAGAAATATATTCCGATAATAAGAAAGATTGAATAAGAAAGATTGAATAGGAAAGATTGAATAAGAAAGATTGAACAAGAAAGATTGAACAAGAAAGATTGAATAAGAAAGATTGAATAAGAAAGATTGAATAAGAAAGATTGAAAAAGAAAAATTGAACAAGAAAGATTGAACAAGAAAGATTGAATAAGAAAGATTGAATAAGAAAGATTGAATAAGAAAGATTGAACAAGAAAGATTGAATAAGAAAGATTGAATAAGAAAGATTGAATAAGAAAGATTGAATAAGAAAGAAGACAGGAGAAACAGTTTAACGTTGTGACTTAGATAGAAGTTAACAACATAATTGATAAACAGCACTGGAAGTTGGGGAGAGACAGGATCACTTGCTCTGGCTGGAGCAGGACTTAAGCAGCTGACGATACTTTACAATAGATATGAAAATATTATAACTCACAAAACATTTGAACGAAACTAAGACAATCTCTTTATGCTATTCTTCATCTTCAAATATTGTTCCGCCTGACATATTGGATCCTGTATGTACACAGTTTCCGGACTTTAATTCTGTGTACCACTTTTATGGCTGTCTGTCAGTGTTGAGGACTGTTTCGCGGTTTGCAAGCGTGTGAATGATGGCCACATTCGCATGCGTGCCCCACGAGGCACCTCAATTAAAATAATACCAGAAATCGCGCAGATCAAGATATGACGCGTCAAGCCTAGTTACATTTAGTCTATGTATGGCCATTGAGCCGAATGGCAGTGTTGGAATGTGTGGTAAAACCACTTAAGGATCGTGTTTTAATATGTGGCATAGCCACTGACTAAATATATATGTGGAACGGCAGATCCACTGGAAAGTGTAAAATAGCGTAAGGATCCGTATCAAATTTAATATAGGACCAGGTAGAGTCCAGATTAGAATCGCGAACAACGCAGATTACGTTCACCTTGAACTTATATACATGGCAGTTAAAGCCTGGCGATGCAAGCCAAAGATGTTGAATAATGACACATAGACAGGATCAATAGATTTACGGATAATGTACTCACTAGCATTGTGAAGGGATAATAATTCTAAGGATCGGATTCAGTAGGAGTTGGTTGCACACTCTATTACGCTATAAACTTAACGGTTAACCCAGACGAGCTAAGTCTGTGAGAGGAACATTGTGTAGAGCTTAGGACTATGTTAAAGCCAAGTTAAATGTGTGAGAAATGTGTTACGCTCATTGTGCAAAAGTATATATTAAATTGTTCAGTCGTCCATGGAACTTGTTGATTGTCTGAATTACTCAAGTTCTCACTCTGTGCTGTGACTGTCGTTAATCCTTGCAAGGTCAGTCCAGATTGTCACAGGTATTCATAAGACTAACTATAATCTAACCAACACTGCGGAAGAATTAATATACAACAACGACACTGAATATAATAATAATTTAATCACACAATAATGGCTTAAACTGCAATCGAACTATAAAGCTGGAATTAGAATAGATGAATCATAATATCTGAAATATTGACAAGCAACCCAATAAACTCACGTCCAACGGTACTGAATCTTTTAATAACAATTAGCAAGAAAAGATACAGTGAGACCGTAACAGTCAGGCTATAGCTATAAACTGTTTTGTCTTTGTTTTCTTTATTAATTTAGTCTCATATCACCGTAGGGTATATCTTTGTTAATATTACGTTTGGGTAGTTTATTGTTCAGTTTCGTTTTTTAGTTTCTTAGTATGTATTGTGTACATCTGGTGGTGGCAGTCATTTCCTTTTCCGGGCACGCTCGTCCGTTCGCGGACAGCAAAAGTGTTTGGTCTTCGATGCCTTTAGGGAAGTACCTAGGTTTAATTTTTATATTTGTTTAGGTTCTTATGTGTCCTATCTAGCCTTCACTTTCTTTCCTTTCCCTGACGAAGGCCTTGTGGCCGTAACGTTGGCTATTTTTTTTTTGTCTTTTGTCCTCGTAAGACGAATCACCTTTTTTTCGATTTTTGTTCACACCCACCCATTGTTTTATACACTAATTTAGCCTCTTGGCACCATATGGTCTGTCTTTCTTTCTTCACTGATTTAACTTCCTATCACCATATGATCTATCTCTGTTTTCTTCTTTAATTTAGCCTTCTGCCACCATATGGTCTATATTTGTTTTCTTCTTTAATTTAACTTCTGTCACCACATGACAGTGGTTCCTAAATGAAGTGGCATTGTGGCACGAGAGGATGGCAGGTGTGGCCGAAAGATTCAAAGACAATCAAGGATTTAGAGACATTTTCACAAAAATTCATACGCCAAAAATAAATATGAAGGTCATTTTATTATTTACTTTATTTATTTTGTTACCTGTGATATAATATGGGAAATATATGTATAGAAACCCATATAATTTTCCAGAATTTTTCATATTTTATTGTCGTGAACAGGAATTTTCAGCTCTGACAAATATCAAAGACCAGAAGAGAGAAAGGCTTCTTTGTGTTCGTGACGAGAGGAGAATTTGTTTTCCTCAAATAAGGCCCAATAGTACAAACATTAAATTAAGAGTATACGAGAGTTACATATTTTCTGTAATTGTGTGCATAATGCTGGAGAGTAATGGATAAGGAAATATCCAAACTGTCCTCTTTCAACACAATCTGCTGAACACCAACACGAACCTGCTGAACACCAACACGAACCTGCTGAACACCAACACGAACCTGCTGAACACCAACACGAACCTGCTGAACACCAACACAACCTGCTGAACACCAACACGAACCTGCTGAACACCAACACGAACCTGCTGAACACCAACACAACCTGCTGAACACCAACACGAACCTGCTGAACACCAACACGAACCAAGAATGACTGACTTGGAGCCATCAAGACGATATGCCCACCATCATAGCAGCTCTGTTTTCATCCCTGTTCTCTCTTCGCGTGCTTTAAGGTCCTCGTGACTTTCTTCTGTTATGTGAGTTTTGATGCAAGGACTTTCTTGTGAGATAGACTGATTACTTCATCAGTGTATATAATAATGACATCAAAACGTCGAACGGCGAACGATGCCTCCACTGGCTGTGAGTGGCTATCCCGGAAACGGAACCTCCCATATCTGGGGCTCCGATGCACTATTGGATCGACATGTGGTATAGTATACATATAGGCATGAGTTGGCAGGAAAACAAACCCATAAAAATTGCTTGCTGAAATCGGATGTGTCTGGCCGAAAGGAGCAGATATTTCAGCCTTCCTGTAAACAACGACACACCGTACCTATTGCTCAAAGCTAACGGCCCCACTGTAAGAGAGATATGGCTGGGAGCGAACGCAAACAGCAAACAACAGCACCAACAGACATAATATAAATGAGATTATCCTACACACAAAAAATCTCACACCACTTACTGAATTTGTATATTTTGTGAATGAATAATTTTATTATATGTCTCATGATCATTATATAAAGTTGTTATGTTCTAATTAATATTTCGCTGGGAGGACAACATTAGACAATCTTTGAAGGACCGAGGACTAGAATGGAACCAGGCCAGGAGGAAGACAGCCGATAGGATAGTCTGGCACTCTCTCTTCCAAACCTCTACACCTCACGGTAGAAGGAAACGACTAAGTAAGTAAGTTATGTTCTATGTTATTAAAAAAACACTGCTAGGAGTTGATTTTTTTAAAGGTACTTCTTATCAATAAAACATCTGGTGTGGCGCCAGCAAATTTTCGTTCTGAATGCGTGGCCCAGAGAAAAAAGTTTGGGAACCACAGCCAAATTGTCTGTCTTTGTTTTCTTTATTAATTTAGTCTCTTGTCACCATATTGTCTGTCAGTCCTATTCTTCATTAATTTAGTCTCTTGTCACCATATTGTCTGTCAGTCCTATTCTTCATTAATTTAGTCTCTTGTCACCATATTGTCTGTCAGTCCTATTCTTCATTAATTTAGCCTCTTGTCACCATATGGTCTGTCTTTGTTTTCCTCATTAATTTAGCTTCTTGTCACCATACGGCCTGTCTTTGTTTTCCTCATTAATTTAGCCTCTTGTCACCATACGGCCTGTCTTTGTTTTCCTCATTAATTTAGTCTCTTGTCACCATACGGCCTGTCTTTGTTTTCCTCATTAATTTAGTCTCTTTTCACCATACGGCCTGTCTTTGTTTTCCTCATTAATTTAGTCTCTTGTCACCATACGGCCTGTCTTTTTTTCCTCATTAATTTAGTCTCTTGTCACCATATGGTCTGTCAGTCCTATTCTTCATTAATTTAGCCTCTTGTCACCATATGGTCTGTCTTTGTTTTCCTCATTAATTTAGCCTCTTGTCACCATACGGCCTGTCTTTGTTTTCCTCATTAATTTAGCCTCTTGTCACCATACGGCCTGTCTTTGTTTTCCTCATTAATTTAGTCTCTTGTCACCATACGGCCTGTCTTTGTTTTCCTCATTAATTTAGTCTCTTGTCACAATTTGGTCGGTCTTTCACTTTCGTATAGCATGACCACAAAATTTACAGTAGATCCAGTGCCGGCTCTTGGGCGCTGCAGCCGTGCCGAATGCGGTCTTGGGAAGAGGCCTCTCAAAAGTGTAACAAAAAGTTTGTTAATTAAAATTGTGTAATGCAAATTGAATTGTTTCGGAGTTTAAAGTGCGAATTATTTTTATGTTTACATTGATTTGATTTCTTAAGATATATGCTTTTCGATTATTCAATGTATACAATTCCTTTTTTCGATTGCAGCGCATTGAGGCACCATTCGTAATTCATCAAGATTGTTAAAAATAATTTAACTACCACAAAATTTTTACAACCTAAGTGTATTACGTTAATTTTTGCTAAACGCTTCAGTGACAATCACTAGCAGAAATAACATCGTGATTAAACTAAACAAGATGAACTTGAGTCTCGTAAGAGTTCATTACTGTACGGCACAGTAGAAAGGGAGTAGAAGTCATCACAAGATCTCACAACACCCTGATAAAACCGGGTAGGGGGGAGGGGGAGGGGGTAAGGGGGGGGCTGTGACTGAATCTATGCTCTAATATAACCGTCTAGGATGAACGGGCGCGCCTCACCAAAAGGAGGAAAAATTTAAAATCAGCCAAAAAAAAAAAACCTCAGGAAATTATTTAAAAAAAAAAATTATGCGATAGGTTTTCTATTTCATAATAAATCACGTGAGGTTTGTCATCTTTTTCGACTTCACCTTTGTTTTATATAAAGTAAAAAAAAACCAGGAAGAAGCAATATGAAATTAAGGCAAAAATGTACTAACGTATTCTTTCGCGTTCTGTTGCCTTGTAGTATATACATTAAACATGGAGACTTAACAAAATCAACAACAACAACAAAATATCTACAGACTTTCATAAATGAGTGCTTGCGTGGAATAGAAGGATTAAAGGATATATGACACGGTCATTCATGTGGAACTGATGACAAGAACCAGACAAGTGTCAGTGGAACAAGACAAGAACCAGACAAGTGTCAGTGGAACAAGACAAGAACCAGACAAGTGTCAGTGGAACAAGACAAGAACCAGACAAGTGTCAGTGGAACAATACAAGAACCAGACAAGTGTCAGTGGAACGAGACAAGAACCAGACACGTGTCAGTGGAACAAGACAAGAACCAGACAAGTGTCAGTGGAACAAGACAAGAACCAGACAAGTGTCAGTGCAACTGATGACAAGAACCAGACGAGTGTCAGTGGAACAAGACAAGAACCAAACAAGTGTCAGTAGAACAAGAGATGAGAAGACGCTGGGGATGCATAAGACACACAGTGAGAAAACCTGTTGATACGTCACATTGCCATGCAGACCTTATTCTCGAAACCACATCGTAAGAGAGGTTAGAGGGACAACAATGAACACACGGAGAAGAGAACTGAAGTCACACATGAAGAACATGAAGAATTCATAGAAAGACCTTGAGAGGATGGCACGGGACAGGAAGACTTGACATAAGTTTGTTGAAGTCCTATACTCCATGTGGAGCTGAAGGTTGATGATGATGATAAACATGAATTCATTACGTGTATTACTCTCTTATGCTCAGTATGGGACATGAGGTCATTACTACAGATGTCTATTTTTAAAGAAAACTACTACAAGGCACAAACTCTTGTAACAACTCTTGTAACAACTCTTGTAACAACTCTTGTAACAACTCTTGTAACAACTCTTGTAACAACTCTTGTAACAACTCTTGTAACACCTCACTCTTGTAACAACTCTTGTAACAACTCTTGTAACAACTCTTGTAACACCTCACTCTTGTAACAACTCTTGTAACAATTTGTTTACACAATGAGGTTCCCATCCCCATGCACAACCTCATATAAGTTGCCTTTTACGACATGCCTGAGGCAGCAGCAGCTGCAGTCTTACTGTTTCTTCTTTTTCTCACAGTATCCCGGGAATTACGCGGGGTATTATCAAAATTAGCATACCACAAACACAAAACTCAGTAGGCGATAGAGAATCATTGGACCCGGTCTTATCTGCAGATGTGGCATCTCATTTGTTTAGAGTAAGGGAACTGGAAAAGAATGTTAATAGTAGACCTACCTTTGCAAAGATTTCAAGCATAGTGTGGATCTCTTTTGTGAGAGCCACTCCTCTTAATACGAAGGTCATCATCGAAACAGATCTCGTTCTGCCTAGCCAATAGTACTAGTTCACACAACAACCACAGTGGTTGATACGAATCCGGGAGGAGTTCTGATGATTGAGGATCTAACTGTTCACCAGTACCTAATGCCAGACGAAAGCGATCATCCAAACTGATGTCGTTTTGAATACCAAGCAGAACTATGTCCCACAGATAATCAACAGCTGTGTATGTTTCCACTAAGAGATCTTCTTCCTGAAGCTTGTGATATAGCTCCGTTTCGCTGAAATGTCCGGGCGGGTGAAGTTGTAAAAAATACACAATCTTGTCCTTCATGCTGGAATCTATTCCAGGCTTCGCTGGTTGGGACATGTGTGAATCATTCAACGGTTCCATGTTAGTTGTTTATTTCAGCACTAAGCAGAATTGTATGACGTCATAAAGTGGCGTCATGATTTTTATGCAAAAGATCTAAACACCGAATGAATGTAGGAATGGCAGAATATTAACCAAAAACTGAATTAAAATAAAAATTATAACAGATGAATGGACGGAAGCCTGGAATATCTTTTTGTTTGTTTGTTTGTTTTGTTTTAAGGAAGACATGCGTGTAAGCTGTTCATAGCTCTAACAAAAGCAATTAAATTACCAGAGAAATAGAAAAAATTTGCCAGCAATAAAAACATGTCAGATTACAACTGGGAGCAGAACATGGGAGCATAGTATATGGCTCTGCTGCACATAGTCACAAGATTAAATTAGACTAACGACGCATACCAGGTTTTAGGTACCAGCAGATATCCAACAGTGTGGAATTATATGCAGGAACTAGTACAGGGAACAGAGAGTAGGTTTGGTATTGTATAAACATTTACAACTTACCCTCTGTCATGGTGCTGACTGTCACGGGATTTACTCCCATGCTTTGCAGTGATGGTCCAACATTGGCCTAAATTCATACAGAGTATCTACTGAGGGTCTTCAAATGTGTCTACCTTTCGCTCAGAATTACTCTTGGTAGAGATGTGAATTGAAGAATGGTGCTCCAGTTCTAGGGAGCCTCATAGGAATTTAAAGAAATCAAGTCCTCCGGCTGATAGGAGGATCCAGGCCGTGTAAACTTTGTATCTTTCCTGACCTTCAATGAGTTACAATTGTGCTCGTTCAAATGAGCCTCCTACTGGTTTTACTCAGTATAATATTACTTAAATAGCTCTGTTATAAGTATTTAAAATGACTGAGACATACCGGTGCATTTCACTCAAAATGACAAAATTAACAATAAATGTATTTATTTACAGATAACAACATTTAAAAGTCATCGTTAATTATTGTAAAATAAATAAGGGTGGGGGGAATTTAGATAGAGTCTTTAACATTTCCTCATAGGTGATGGTCTGACTTGAAAAGGTCTTCTGATTTGAAAATAGAGTTGACTTGGCAGGCCTTGAATGGGTACTTAGATGCCCGTAAAATGTCGGTTGGTTTTTGCTCCAGCTCATGCTTGTTCACTCTCTTCTCACTGGTCAAGTCTGGTGGCTGCAATACGTCCCTCGTAGTATCGTGGGGTAATTGCAAAGATAATCCAACGTCTGTTAATACCCGTCTGCTGTAGATGTCTAGCTTTGACTCCATGCCACTTAAACCACTCACTTGTTCCACATATAGCACCACCAATTGACTAGCAACATCAAAATAGAGAAACAAACACGCTCCTGAGTATCGAGTTTCCTGACGCAAAATCAGGTGTCCCCTCTTTTCATTCCACCATCCCATCTGCCTCAGAACTTTACCCTCTCTGCGCATTTATATTAATCCCAGTGAGCGAAAACATCCAATGCATTTATATTGAACGTGTTTACATTTACACATGCACTTGTTAAAAATGTTAATATAATACAAGTATGTACATCATTTATGTCAGCATTCACTCACTGCTCCATATGGAACTTGCGACTACCTGTGCTTTAGGATCTCTATGAGAAACCTGAATAAAGCAGTCACCAGCTCTTGCTGTGGTGGTTCAAGAAACCATCATTCTATATGCTGAGGTTGCCAGCTTCTATGACTTGGACATCCACTTGCAATTTTCACATGTTAATAAATGTAAAAGACAGAATTATAAAATTTACAACTTACCCCATATTTCTTGAGGAATATAGACTGACTTCTGGCTCATTTTTTTTTAATTAATGAAGAAAAATATCCCGTTCAACCTCTGATGGGTTATAATTAGGATATATATTGTTTTCAATTCCAAATAATATGTACAACTGCCGATATGAGAAAGCAGCATCACATTTGTCAAATCATTGTAAATATGAACAATCACAATTGTGCTTATTCGTTAAACATTTTAAAAAAAAATCAAGAAGAAACTCTGATCAAGAATAATATTAAAGTGGAGGGGTGTAAAAGGGTTCCAGTTATATAACTGACTTCATCAGATATTTAATTGACTTTCATCTGTTAAAAGTCATATGCATTGTAAGAACAGCATCAGACCTTCACATTCCCAGCCACTATATATTAACATTTGTTCGTGTTAAATATTGTTTGACTATATTATGCAGTTCCCTAGGTCTGTCTATTCTCAACACCTCTTCTATATTTATAGGTAAGTTGGATGCTTACAAATATTCTAATATTGGTATTCTCATTTGTTCATATCTCTTACATTTTAACAAGAAATGTTCTATATTATTGTCTTGAAGACATCCTTCACAGTAAGGTTCTTCTATTCTGAAATAGCCTTTTCCCAGCTGTAGTCTGAGAAGTTTCTTATTACTGGAAATTTTCAGTTCCCTAGATATTTGACATTTTCTTGTTGGAGCCTTGAACGTCTTATATGCATGTCTTCCCTTCTGATTTTTATCTCACTCTGCTTTCCATTCATCGAGAAAAATAGTTTAGGCAACTTGATTAAGATGCTTCTTATACGTGGTCTGGGGTGTTACTTTACAATAGACTCGCACTTTGACTTAGTGTTCAGGTTCCTGGGATTCATTCCACCATCCCATCTGCCTCAGAACTTTACCCTCTCTGAGCATTTATATTAATCCCAGTGAGCGGAAAACATCCATTGCATTTATATTGAACATGTTTACATTTACACATGCACTTGTTAAAAATGTTAATATAATAAGTATGTACATCATTTATGTCAGCATTCACTCACTGCTCCATATGGAACTTGCGACTACTTCTGCTTTAGGTTCTCTATGAGAAACCTGAATAAAGCAGTCACCAGCTCTTGCAGTGGTGGTTCATTAAACCATCATTCTATATGCTGAGGTTGCCAGCTTCTATGACTTGGACATCCACTTGCAATTTTCACATGTTAATAAATGTAAAAGACAGAATTATAAAATTTACAACTTACCCCATATTTCTTGAGGAATATAGACTGACTTCTGGCTCATTTTTTTTTAATTAATGAAGAAAAATATCCCGTTCAACCTCTGATGGGTTGTCACGAAATGGATTTAGGACTAGAGACTGTCTACCTATAGTGACAAGACACTAGTGAGAAGGAAGACTGGAAAATTAGATTCAGATAGAAATATAGTGCAAAAAGTGAAAGTTGAGACCATTGGCTCCGAGGTTGAGAACCGAGGTTGATTCTTTCCTCGCCACTTCGGACGTTTAAATTGCTATGGCCTCGAACCACCTCTAACTACCCTATGGGGATAAGGTTCAATTAAGATTCACAAACACCAAGGTACAGACAACATATAGCTACTGTACTAAAGGAAATGACTGATGCCAGCTACAATTTATACAAGTTTATTATACACCTATAAACAACAAACATATGCATGTCCCATACATCAAGTGCGAGGATGCACTCCTGAAACAAAATCAAGCACAGTTAAAAAAATGCATCCACCCCAACCCTTCTCCCACAATTGCAACCTGTATGGAGAAAGAAGGTAAGGTTAACTGAAATGAACTACACTGCACTTGATGTCGCCTACACTCCAAACTAGCTGTTCTAAATTCTAACTCTAAGTCCACTGATAGCTGGAACGACGGCGAAGTGACTACACAATCTCTGCACAGACTTCGGTTCTACACAGCCTATCCTGGAATCTCCTGAACACAACTAACTGCACCTCTAAACTTCAGCAGCTGTCCTCTGCTATGATTCACCAAAACTAACAGTTCTGCCTATCTGTGCTGACTTCAGTAGAGAGAATGTTTACCCTATCTCTCTCCACTAACTCTGGAATTGATGACTGAGGTTTAACAGAACCCCACTGGATTCTGGACTGGAACGGTAGCTGACTTCTACCACTCTGAAATTACCTGCCCGAGTACCTATTACTGGGCCGTCGGCTTTATTATGGCCGTGAAGAAACGAACACAAAATTACCACAACGCTGGCAGCCTGCCAAATCTGCGTGTGTAACGAGCGTCAGAGCTCAGGATTTATCCACAAAAATCCTATTCGCTGGAAAATGTCTTCCCCTGGCTGGGAAAACGTATTTTCTTCCTCTCCTTCCACTACTGGTAACTAACGTAAAACCCTTGCGGTTCTGCGAATGCCCCAACTTTGCCGTGGGAGAAATTTTGTGGTCTCAAAATTCCGCTCTCATTCCCACAAAAAGCCGGCACCTGCTGTTTAGACAAAAGCAAAAACAACAGCTAAACAAAACGTTAATACTCTATTACAAATAACAATTAACTTCCTGACAAACCCTTAAGTCTTTAACACGTAAGTCTCCCCCGTCTATAATCAATACAGCTCCCCTACTCTCTCCCGTTATGCACCACCATACAAAATCATGCAAACAAAGTCCGCTCCCCCACTGAGCTCCCTTCTCTACCTGAGCCCACAAGGTAAACATTGGCTAACCCAGATTGCTTGTTCTGCCTGACTAACTCCGAGCAACAACAATATTTTCAATGGCCCGTCTGGGCAGACGTACTGTGGCCTACTTCTTACGCTGACACTAATGCCGTAATGTTTAATACAAAATAAAACTAGCCCTCTCTAGGAATTCCTAAAATTCCCGTCAGTATGATTAATCACCTCAAAATTGAAATAAAATATTATTCCCTTAACATAAATAAATTTCATCTCCGTCTTCTGAATACACAGAATAACAAAGCACAATCAATAACCTATAACCCTGTTTACGCTAGCATCTACATGCCGTCAAAAGTTATACATAATGGTTATCAATTAAATCTCAGTAGTTACAACACGTGGTTACAATTTTATGACCACGTGCTTCTCTCCCCCTCGTCCCTCTGAACATCGTATCAATAAAGATACCGTAACCACGCGCTCACGTGCTTCAATTAATACCTATTTACTTCCGTCCACAGATATATGCGTAACTATATAAATAGCGAGCATCAATACTCTCACTAAAATCACAAATGAAAATACACATGATTCGCAGATGCGAGTTTCTCTCCCGACCGACTTTGCAATAATACAAAGCGGTGATATCTCAACATTTAAACCATGCCGCTATTCTTTCAACAAGGAATGAAATGGACCTATAAATTTTCAAGTCTATCACTAAGATCGTATTGATGGCTCTGGAGTTAAGAATTAAATTAAACTAAAACTTCCCAAGAAACTTAAATGATCGGCTAGGACTAGAAAAATTAAATAAAGTCCTCACGCAAAAATTCATGCTTACCAAATCTCGAATGTCCAACTGAAGGCAATCGACAATATGCTTCTGGCACCCGGCTTTGGCAATTTTTCATTAAAAGAGAAAGAGGCCATAAAATATAGGCCTTTTATAATCAAGACCCCCACGCGCCGACTTCATGACGTCATATGCGCGGCGTGGTTCTAAAGCCAATGAGAGCTCTGCATTTCAACTGCAGTTACCTCTCAGCCAATCAGAACCTTAGATCGTTCTGATGTAACGTGCATGGGTTTTAGACAAAGAAACGAGATTAAGCCTAGCCCTATACTGCGGAAATGAAGCAAAAATGGCCGCAAATAATTTAACTCCCGAAAAATGCGTATATGGCCACGCAATATCTTTAAAAAAAGACAATCTGGTGCCAATCCTGATCTAGCATCTATAATCTTTCTTCTAGAAAAATACTGTCTAATTCCCTACACCCCCATTCTAAACACATAAAGAAGAACCATAAAGCAGATGAGATCAAACTCCCTCGTGATCTCATCTTGAAAAAACGTAAATAATAGAAGGAGAAGAAACATGGAGAAGGATTTCCTGTAATCCCTCCTAAAAATAGTGAACTAAATGCAAGGAGAAAAAGACATGGGCCATTTGAAAGACAGAATCTCAGTACTCTCGTCACATGGGTTATAATTAGGATATATATTGTTTTCAATTCCAAATAATATGTACAACTGCCGATATGAGAAAGCGGCATCACATTTATCAAATCATTGTAAATAGGAACAATCACAATTGTGCTTATTCGTTAAATGTTTAAAAAAAAAAATCAAGAAGAAACTCTGATCAAGAATAATATTAAAGTGGAGGGGTGTAAAAGGGTTCCAGTTATATAACTGACTTCATCAGATATTTAATTGACTTTCATCTGTTAAAAGTCATATGCATTGTAAGAACAGCATCAGACCTTCACATTCCCAGCCACTATATATTAACATTTGTTCGTGTTAAATATTGTTTGACTATATTATGCAGTTCCCTAGGTCTGTCTATTCTCAAAACCTCTTCTATATTTATAGGTAAGTTGGATGCTTGCAAATATTCTAATATTGGTATTCTCATTTGTTCATACCTCTTACATTTTAACAAGAAATGTTCTATATTATTGTCTTGAAGACATCCTGCACAGTAAGGTTCTTCTATTCTGAAATAGCCTTTTCCCAGCTGTAGTCTGAGAAGTTTCTTATTACTGGGAATTTTCAGTTCCCCAGATATTTGACATTTTCTTGTTGGAGCCTTGAACGTCTTATATGCATGTCTTCCCTTCAGATTTTTATCTCACTCTGCTTTCCATTCATCGAGAAAAATAGTTTAGGCAACTTGATTAAGATGCTTCTTACACGTGGTCTGGGGTGTTACTTTACAATAGACTCGCACTTTGACTTAGTGTTCAGGTTCCTGGGATTCAGGGCTTTCTGTATTAATGAAGGCAGAGTTTTACCGGACGAGGTGATTCCTCTGGAATCCCCCTTAACGTCGTTCTCTTTTACTAGAAAGTTGTTTTGGTTCATGATTGTACTAGGGATAATACGACGGTAGTTTCCCGTTGCTTTCCGCCGGTTTGTGTACGGTTGTCTCCGCTAGCCTTTGACTAAAAAGTCAAACCCGCAAGGCAGTGGGGAGGGAAGAGGTTAAAGCGCCTCCATCTCGCTGATTATCACATTATAAAGCTTCAGAGGTGATTTGATACAGACATCTATCCCTCGCAACTGTCCCACCTCGCCCTCAGTGACGATCATCTGTTTTTGTTCACGGCTGATTATTCAGTATTCACAGCTAAGCTCTATATCTAGAGGCCATTCAACCATCCACCACCGGATTGACGCGCCTGGTAGGAGGACAGGTTTCTTCCCCAGGAATGAAATTATAATTAAAATTAGAATCAAATATAACTTAAACATAGGAGCTTGGAATGTCAGGACACTAATGCAGACTGGAAAATTAGATAACATCAAGATGGAAATAGAACGAATGAATGTAAATGTATTAGGGCTAAGTGAAATACGATATACCGGAACAGGTGAAATTTATTCTGACCATTAGAAAATAATTTATTCTGGAGGAAATAAACATGAAAGAGGAGTAGGCATAATATTGGATGCAGAAAGGGCAAGAACAGTAAAGGGATTTTGGGCAATATCAGATCGAGTCTTGTTAGTTAAACTGGGTAGTAGACTCATTTATATCAATTTTATACATACTCGTATATATGCCCCAACAGCAGATTGTACAGAAGGAATAGACACATTTTACAATGAACTTGATATGGCAACGACTCAGTGTAAATTTCATGAGACAACTGTTATACTTTGAGACTTCAATGTAAAGGTCGGAAATGAAACAGTTGATGATGTTACTGGTGGTTATGGCCTGGGAGAACGAAATGAGAGAGGTGACAGACTGATAGAGTGGGCAAGAATGAATGATATGATAGTAGGAAACACCTGGTTTAAGCAGCATCCTAGACGCCTTTAGACGTGGAAAGGTCCAGGGAACAATGTTAATAATGAGATTGACTACATACTAATATACAGGAGATTTAGAAACAGTTTGAAATCTGTGAAAACTAGGCCTGGAACAGACTGCAACAGCGATCATGCATGAGATATAGGAAAACTTAGAATAAAATTGAAGAAAGTAAAGCAAGCTTCACACAACTTCAAGTTAAACTTAGCCTTACTTAAATCAGATAAGGAAATGAGTGAAAGATAAAACATTACAGTACAGAATAGGTACAATGCAATAGACAAAATGCAGAGTATAGATGAACAGTAGGAAATGCTAAAGGAATCACTGCATCAAACATCAAAAGAAATCGTACCAGATGTAAAGAGGACTGCAAAGAAGAAGTGGATGACAGATGAAATTTTACAAATGATGGATGCAAGAAGGAAAAAGAAGCAAGACAACGAAGAATATGGCAGACTAAATAAGGAAATAGTAAACAAATGTAAAACAGCAAAAGAAGCATGGCTAAACCTGAAATGTAGAGAGCTTGAAGTGTAGAACCAAAAAGAAACAAAATCTATGTATAAGCAATGTCGTGAGCAATTCTAATCCACATATATAAATTATCAGGTAAATGTAAAGCCTAACACATAAATTCAATAAAAGGAAAGAAGAATGGTAAAGAACAGTGCTGTCACAATGACGGTACTCGAGATCCCCCTTTTTATGCTTCGTCTGCAAATTGTAACGTTTCACGTTGATAGTAAAAGCCTACTGCAGCATACACGCGTTTCCACAACACAATAAAACGTGTACTGCATTTCTAAGAAAAACCTTGAGATACGCAGGCTGATTAATGACCTAAATTAATACTAGCCTTAATTACACTACGTTACCATAAACGAACGGACAGATGGACTTTGGATAGAAAGAAAGGGAGGGCTGAAAGCCGGAACGCATGCAACACTAACACGCGTCTCGCTATACAATTACTGCCATCACGCGTGTAAGGCCACAAGTACTAACTTTTTTCAAATCGACAGTGATAAAAAACACTACCCATACGAGAGTTAGGTTTAAAAACCGGAAAAATGCTTATTGGGAAAGATGACATTATACTGGTTTACGTTTGAAAACATGACAGTACCCAGACACCACATCGATCGAAGTGAACGGGAGGTAGAAGAAAATGCATATTTTGAACGCAGCCCCTTAGCCCCATAAAATTTATATAGTTGGGTTCCTTAGGACTTGCTAACAAATAATATGTTAAGTGTTACGCAAATAGTCTAGGAATTAACAAATTCTAGCCAAAAGAAATATTGAGGGTGTCAGACAACACCAAAATCAGAATCGCTCAGTGGCAGATTTTGAAACCACCATTGTACGGGAAATAGGTCCCCATGTTAAATCCTATTTGATTGGATAGAAGTAAATGTAAGGCTAAACACGATTAGTCGGGCTACAAATACTATCTTTTGTTGTTAGGGGAAACAGTAGTAGAGGTACTTTTTTGAAAAGCTGTGTAAACATGGCACGATTGGTTAGACCAGCCAATATAGGCAATTAGAAGCGTCAGTTCAGCACCACATTTTCAAATAAACTTTCTAAAGCAACAGTGCGTTGAGATTCAGCTTATATTTTTCTAAATAAAAGCCTGAGACAGCGGCAGGTCGGATTTTGTGCCATATTCATTGCAAGTAAACGTAATTGTGTATTATTTCCATGAATTGTGGTAAGCTTGAAATATTTGATATCTTTTTAATGAAAATTGAATGTAAATTGATAATTTATGTCTGTATATGTGTGTGGTTCAGTAGCGAACATGAGGCAAAGCCTATATATTGCTCCAACCTGAACAGAAGGTGTCGGAGAAAAGTAAAACTGCATGGAATTGCCTAACAGTACGCTGACACCTATCTTATTGACTAGAAGGAACTAATGCTGGAATTGCAGAGGCGTAGTAACCATTAGGGAGGAGTATACTGCTGTAAATTGTTTCAGATGAAGATAGCAGTTGGCCTACCGCTCTGAACTCAGTGTTTGTTATGTATTGTGTTCAGTCTGGAAATAGATTATAAATTAGTTATGAAATAGGAGGTACAACCTTCTTGTTTCAGGGACCGTGGTCCTAAAGTTATTGAGCAGCACCTGGTCTGAGCTTTGCTGAATTTAGAGGCTGACAGCATACTCCTGGGTCCAGATAGTGACCAGTGAGGTGTCTCCAGAACACAGGGAAGCTATCAAGCAGATGAGTCTTTTCCTGCCGCCATCACGAAAGATAAGCTTCTGTGGCCAAAGGAGCTCAACATTATGTGTCCCCCTCTAAAATTGACATTACAGTAAAACAGAGGGACAATACCTTGTTTAAATTGATAGGAACTGGGAACTTTTCCCCATACTATCAAACACTTGAAGTCATGATGACAAATAACAACATAGCTTGAAAAACAAAACCAGTATTACCTCATAGTACTACTAGGTTCATATTTATAAATTATGTACATATAAATTGTGATTACATTTGATTGTGATTCCTGGTTCACTGTGTAGTTGAATCAGGATATATATTAGTGAAAGTAATTAATACATATATATTTGAAACTTTACCAGTGACTCATTTAAGATAGTCTTATAGAGTGTTAAATGTGTGTGAGTGTCACAGTGTTGTCAAGTGTGGTGGAATAAATTAAATTGTTTATCTGTCTGTTGTTGTTGTGACTTACACTTCATCAATTACATACCCTAGACATTCAACGTAGTCATCACAATATTCCAGAATAATTCTGACTGAGGTATAAATGTGGTAGCAAGTAAGGTTATCTGTAAAACACTACACCTATTAGATACAGATACCTTCACAGCTGATCTCAGTCAGTACACTAAGTCCCCTATAAGTATTTATATCATCCCACTTTACCACAAGCAAATTAATGAGTTAACAGACAGAAGACCTGAACGGCTTCTGAGCCGACCCAGCTCTAATAAGTACTCTCCGAAGACGGCGAGTATCTGCCTGAATGGCAAGAGGACACCTGTCAGCGTACAGGGAAAATAGGATACTCACGTACAATCAGTCTCAGGTTAGACATACTAACCTGAGATTTCGCCTCGAGTAATAGTGGGCGTACGTTAACAAAATAAATAAATAAAAAACCAGGCAGAATAACACAAACAGTCACTGGCTGTTTGAAATCAAAAGTAGGAACATTGTTAATGGGTCATGAGAACATGATAGAAAGGTGGACAGAATACATCAAGGAGCTGTATGATGATGATGAAAGACCAGATTTGAACGACCATGACAACTGTGAAGGACCTCCAATACTTGTGGCAGAGGTAGAGGATGCCATGCGCCACATCCAGATTGACAAAGCACCTGGACCAGATAATGTAACAGTAGAGGAAATAGAAACTTTGGGAGAATTTGGAGTAGAAGTGATAACAAAACTCTTAAATGACAAATACAACAGTGGTCAAATACCTGATGATCTGCTAAAATCCACATTCATAGCTTTGCCAAAGAAACCTAGAGCCATGGAATGTGAAGAACATCGCGTCATTAGCCTTATGAGTCATGTGACCAAAATATTATAACGAATTATCATGAGAAGAGTGAGAAATAAAATTAAACCAGGAATCAGTGATGAACAGTGTGGAATTGTAGAAGGTAAAAGCACAACCAATGCTATATATATTATAAGAACATTAATAGAAAGAGCCATAGAGTTGGAAACAGATCTGTACTTGTGCTTTATAGATTACACAAATGCATTTGACAAAGTGAAACAAGAGGAAATTATCAAAATGTTAGAAAACATTAACATTGATGATAAAGACTTGAGGATAATAAAGAACATGCACTGGCAACAAACAGCAGCTGTAATAATTAGCAGCTAAATGGGAACGTTTCAGCAAGTAAAAAAGGGTGTCAGGCAGGGATGTGTGCTGTCACAGGATCTGTTCAATCTGTACAGTGAAAATATAACGAGATCTCTAGAGGACATGCCAGGAATATCATTCGGTGGACATAATATAAACAACTTGAGATACGCTGATGATACAGTCTTAATAGCAAATAGTGAAAAGGAGCTGCAGGAAACGGTTGATACAATAGTGATAGAAAGTGAAAATAAAGGCTTTAGCCTTAATAGCAAAAAGACAGAAGTAAATGGTCGTCTCAAAGAAAAGGGATTCCCCAGAATGCACTATCAAAGTAAATGGAACCATTTTAAACAAGTCAATAAATTCATGTACCTGGGCATATTAATAGCAACGGATGGAAGATGCATCTCAGAAGTGAAGAGATGAATAGCTCAGGCAAAAGCAGCATTCTATAAAATGAAGAGTATTTTATGCAACAATTCTTTATCATTAGAAGTAAGAAAGACAGTTCTTCACTGTTATATAGAACCAATCCTGACAAATGGGAGTGAGTCATGGACAATTAGTAATCAAATAGAAAAGGCACTATAGGCAATAGAGATGTGGTTTTACAGAAGAATGATAAACATACCATGGATCGCCAAAAAGAGTAATGAAGATGTCGTGAAAGAGGCCAATGCACAAGGGAAACTTATTTCACAAGTTAGAAAGAAGCTCACTAATCCGGTCGCTCCCCGGCATTGTCTGCTCTGGTAGCAAAATGTGTTACACATTACTAAACCACGCTTCTCTCTACCGATCACAGGTGTCAATGTGGGTTCAAACGAAAGGAATTAATTACCCTAATCAGCAAACGATGGTCGCTGATGTCCCGGCATAATACGAATCGAGGGAAGGGAGTGTAAACAATGAATCGTAGAAACGATGACACGAACCACACAAATTCCAGTTGAACAAGAGATGAGAAGAAGACGCTGGCGATGGATATGACACATATTGACAAAACCACATATTAAAGAAGGCATTACCAGGCTATCCTTTCTCTGGAATCCTCGGGTGAGAGTTAGACCGAGAACACATACGTCGAAAGCCGAGTAGCATAGTGATAACAGTTAGTGAGATTCTTCTTTTTCTTCGTTTGCCTAGACTTCTACATTAATGACTCTAATAAAGGTAGTAGTCAGCTCAAGGTTCCTGACATCTCTAAACAGTTTTTCGTGGAGCGACGTAGGTTGTTGCTATATGCCACTCCGTTCACTGCCGTAAGTTGGGCAGGACTGGAGCAGATGTTCGGCTGTCATCGAGCTGGAACTGCTGGTGCAGAGATCTGTTGCACCAAGTTTGTACTTGTGGTATTTATGGTATCTCAATCTGTTGTGTCGAGTTGTTACAGTATTGCCTCCCCTGCTTTGCAGTAGTGGTCCAACAGTGACCAAAACTCAAGAGTATCTAAAGTGAATCGTCAAAGGTGTCTACCTTCGTACAAGATTACTCTTGGCAGAGATGAAGTAAAAGGGTAATGACGCTTCTATCCCACCGGAATTTTTACAAGATATTCAGAAAAAAAACAATGCTGCATTGACCGAGCACGTTAATTCGATATCTGCCGACAACTTTTTTGAAGGATTAAGCAATTATTATTTTTAAGCAATTATTATTTTTACCTCGTCAAGACCACACCCTGATTTACTCAGTGGAATGCGTATTATGCTGATATAGCTCTGTTTAGAGTGTGTTTAGTAAATTGACTGAGACAAACATGCAGTACATTTAAAATGATTGAATCAAAGTTAAATTTGTATAATTAAAAATAACAAATTTAATAATCATTTAGTTTTAACAAGGGTTAAAATAATTGAATAGTTTAAAATAAAAGGTTCATCTTTGAATGACAGTAGGTTTTATGAAAAACGTTCACTTTGGCAGCTTACGGGTTTCACTTAGCTGCCAATAGTAGTCTCTGCTTCCTCTGATGGGTTCTGTGCAGAGAATTCACTGGAGTTCTCACGTCTCTGGTTAAGCTTAAAAGTGCAGCACGTTTCAAGTACAATCAAGATGTAACTGATAAGCTGGTCCCGAATTTCAACGTCAGTCCACTTCTACCCTCACTTTGTTCCAGAGATTAGTACCTTCACTGGTACCACCACCAACTATGGTAAAAGAATAGAAACGAAACGCTGTCCTGAGTATTGCGTTTTCCTGACACATACTTATGTGTACCCTTTCTTATTCCACCATCTCATTTAACTCAGAATACACCCTCGATGAGAATTAAACTTAATCCCTCAGGAAAAACTATCTTTAAATTTAAATTGAATAATAAATAATAATAAATTCTTTAAGCGCCAAACACGGCGCATAAGGCAGAAACCAGTGCTCTCCAGGTTGTTCGTTGTGACGCCACTCCTCTTAGCTCTTGCACATTATTTAGGCCCAACGTTCTTCCTTCTCTTATTATTGTTCTTCTGAGTGTTTCTTTTGGTCTTCCTTTTTTTCCGCTTACCCTCAGGAACCCAAGTGAGCGCCTGTAGTGGTATTCTGTTGTTTTGCATTCGTAGGACATGACCGATATATGACCATCGTCTTTTCCTTATATAGTCGGAGACATATTTCTGCCTAGAGTCTTCTCTTATTTGTCGATTAGTCTTGAATTCTTTCCAACTGATGTAACTGTCGAGCCTGGTTCTGTTTCGGTAACAATAGCTTGTTTTACGATAGTGAATTGTTAACTCACTGATCAACCCTCCGATCCAACCGACCGATTCAAGGGTTTCGAGGTCAGTTATAGGAAAATATCTACACCACTAGATACTCTGGTGTATCTCTTATTCTATAATTTAACATAACATGGTGATATCCATCGAAATATACACATTCCTGATTTTTTCTTTCGGCGTCTAAGGTGAGAAACGAATTTCACCTCCATCTTGGAAGGGTAGATAACTCTCTAAATTGAATAGCCTTATCCTTATTTTTACATTTAAATGGAAAGGTTAAAAGTACAGAAAGAATGTGTTTACATTTACATTTCCACTGATTGAAAAGTGTTCACCATATAAATTGAATATGTTTTCATTTATGTTTACACTGATTGAAAAGTTTGAACTTTCATTAATTTTAAAGTGAATATGTTTACATAGACATTTACACTGGTTTGAAACTGTAAGCATTGTACTTAGAATGTACATCATTTCTTTCATCTTTCCCTCCCTGCTCCATATGGAACTTGGGACTACCGATGCTTTTAGTTCTCTGTAAGGAACTAGCAATAAAGCAGTCTGCAAGGTCGCTCTTCTTGGACAATTTGACAATTATGCCTTTATTCCACTCCATTGGTGTTGTCTCTGTATTCCAGACTTGTGTAAATAGTGGTTCTAATAGTTCTGCTGCTAGTTCAGGGTCTGACTTAAATAATTCAGCATTTAAATTGTTGTGACCAGGAATTTTTCCACTCTCTAACCCTTTAACAGCTGTGTTGATTCTCCCCCCCCCCCCCCCGCCCTCGTGGAATGTCTGTATTTACGTCTAGATCATTTTCAGCCTCAGGAACATTGAGCTGCGTCTCTGGTGGTTCCTTATTCAGTGTTTCTCTGGTGCTATATGTTGCGTGTGATTTTCTTCTGTAGTTTGGTTTAGAGTAGAACATAGAATCACAAACGTTCACGCATCATGCTGACAAACACGAATGGAGACCGGTATGGTCGTCACAGAACATCACTGGCCGAATAACACAAGACGTCGGATAGAGGGTCCACGATATATCTTCTTCAGCATTTATTTTACATTAAGGAATCATCATCATGGTCAATGCATATACATGGCATACATGGTAGTTAATCTTCAATCTGTCTCGTCTGAATTATTCAGTCCTGGCTGCTGTACTAGAGGTGCTTACGAACAATGATCACCAAAGTAATGTGGACCAGACGACATGAATTTAAAAATATTTGATTTACCTTACTCGATAAGAGGTGGATCTTCTATATAAGTTCAGGACCATCTTAAAAATACATAGTGGCGGCCTCCGAAATTAGTTATGCCACTTAAATAAATATCTTCCTCCGCAATACTTTGAGCTTGAAAAACACGTCTTACCAGGACGACTTGAAGTAACGAAAGGCCACGAATATTAGCCGTTAGAATAAATTAGTGCAAACGTGTTACGTCATAGACAACCGGTGATGTATTAAATATGCAGTGTTCAATATAAGTTAAAACCCGTGCAAAAACATGAGTTACCACAGAGACATATTTCCTCAAAAGTAAATGGCAATAAGTCTATGTGTGGCAACAATACAGAACATCTAAATATTCGTTCTTTAACAATAATGGGTTTTTTAAAATCAAAGAAATTGATTTTTATACATATATATATATATATATATATATATATATATATATATATATATATATATATATATATATATATATATATATATATATATATATATATATATATAATATATATATATATATATATATATATATATATATATATATATATATATATATATATATATATACAGTACTTTGCAAAAAAAATGGCAGTCATCTTTTTGCAACGCAGCACACTCATAGAAGCAAATAATAATAAAAACTGTATGTCCAGAGGAAGATTGGTATCTCCCCTATCTATTAACAGTGGTTTCAGTACAATATAATGTTGCCTTCTCCAGCAAGGCAAGCCTGGATGCGGCGAGGCATACTTCCCACAAATGTTTGTAGGTAATTGTGAGTCAGACTGTCCCAGTATTTTTTCAGCTACCTTCTTCAATTGTTCAACGTCTCTGAGTCCACTCTTTTTTAAATGATTCTTGAGTAGTGCCCAAACGTTTTCAATTGGGTTTAGATCGGGACTGTTGCTGGGCCACTTCAGCACAATAACATTCTTCTCTTGCAGCCATGCTTTGGTGGTATGAGCTGTATGATTTGGGTCACTGTCATGTTGAAATGTGCACCCATCGGGGTACATGACCTGCATAAATGGCAGAAGGTGTCCCTCTAGTATGTCGATGTACCTTTCTTTCGTAAGAATTCCTGTGAAAACGCACAGTGGGGTGGCACCTCTTGCTGACACCCCTCCCCAAAGATGGAATTTCTAGGTATGTTTCGGTCGCTGGTACACAGGCGTTAACGAGCCTTTCGTCCAAATATTTATTTGAGTAGGATAAGACCAAACAGAACATTCATCTGAAAAAAATCACATTGTCCCATGACAAATTTTGGTGTTCGTGGCACCAGTTCAAGCGCATCTGTTTGTGAGTCTCTGTGAGCAATGGTGACGAAATTACCCGCTTTTTTGTGTAATTCATCCTGTGTAGCTCCAGGTTGACAGTAGCATTAGATAACTCTGGGCTTCCCAACTCGATCATGCGCTGTCGTATGTTTTCTACACTCTTCATTGGCCCAGCCCGAACGATTTGGGCGAGACGCCGATGGTCCTTTGTGTCCAAAATTCTTGGCCTCCCACTACGTTCTTTTCGCTCGATTCCATTACCTGCTTTTAATTTACTCACAACTCTGTAGAGAGTCCGCTCAGGAATGTTCAAGGTTTTAGAAATGTTGGAACATGTTTGATTTCCTTCATTCCAAAGCTGTGAAATTAACATACACTTTGACTTTGTATCCATTTTCTGACACTAGCATTAGAAATTGACGTCTGCTCTATTATCAAGGGACGTTACTCTACGCTAATTTTTTTTTTTTACTTTTGGTAGTGTTTGCTCACTTCAGTGGAGTGCAAATTTGGGGCAGAACATGCATATTTAATTAGATTTCAGCTTATTTAGCTGAGCAATATGACTGCCATTTTTTTTGCAAAGTACTGTATATATATATATCTTGATACACGACATCAAAGTTATGGAATCGGAAATGCGGCCAGAATTGATCACAGAACAGTGTCAATAGTCAATCAGTCACAAAGCAATGCGAGTCACAATCTGCATGCATTTGTACTAATTGAAGTAACGATGCTAAACAGAAAGACGTCAGTCATAAGTCAAGAAAAGAAAAGTCAATCATATCATTAACACAACAAGAAGAAGAAAAATTTTAATCAACTGATAATATGCATTAGCAATTTAACAGAAACAACTTATGGCATAAGAAAAGAGAAGTAACTGTGAAGAGCATGCGAAGAAAAAAAATTATAATTTGTTACCTACCTTAATTAAATTGGTGCATTTCCAAAACAATGCAAGTCAGAGCACATATGAAAAGAATTAAATTAAACTACATGAAAATGTTAGTGTCAAAGGAGAGGATCACATTCTCAAATACATCTAGGAGTTAGTTAGAACTAAGATAACTGTCAATAGTAGCATGTGAAGACACATCAATAGCGCAGAAATGTGCCACAAATTAGCAAGTGTTCATGAACACAGTTACCACTGCCAGCTTTGTCCACAGAAAATACAAATCAGTGTTAAATCCACTAAAGTCACCAAAACACCGGTATGCTCATACAATGTTATTGTGAGAAAAAACTCAAAGAGAGTCAACAACGTGAGATCCGATAATGCAAGATTGAAGCTTGATCGGATCAGGAAACATAACGGATGAATTCGGGAGAACAGTCAAATCAATTTTCCAGCGGGAAATTCCGCTAGATCGCTGATGGACAGTCCAAACAATTGTTGCGGAAAATACCTTCATTTCATAGAATGCTTCTTTTGTCTGGGCTATTCTGCTTAACAACTTCTGAGATGAAAAACAGCTATGTATTAAGATGTGTTCGTCTCTGCTACTGCGTCAAGGACCCGCAAATAGTGAGCCGGAGATAAGTTTAATAGCTGTGTCAAATCATCGCATCAGGTTCTGTTTTAGCACATCTGGACAAGACGTCTGCCACCACATTAGATGAACCCGTGATTGCTTGAATCTCAAATTGAAAAGGTTGCAATAAAATAGCGAAGCGGGCTAACTAGGCATTTTTATGGTTAGCACCCTTGAGCGAAGCCACCGACTTCTGGTCAGTCTGTATAATAAATGGTGCACAAAGCAAATACCGTTCAAGTTTCTGAATGGCCCAAATGACAGCCAATAGTTCTCGCTCCAACACAGTATAACGTTGTTTGGTGTCAGAGAGCTTGCGGGAGATATCGGATGCAGCACACCATCGAACTCCTGCATCAAAGTACCACCCAATCCTTTGGAGCTAGCATCTGCGCGGAAATAATAAATACGATTTATGTCTGGCAACCTCAAAATTGAAGGATTAGAAAATACATGCATAATATGATCAAACGCAGCCTGGCAATCTTGTGTCCAACGAACATGATTTGACAAACCCTTCCTTAACAAAGAGGATAGGACAGCAGTGATATCAGAGAGATTTGGAACGAATCGACTGTAAAACTGAATCAGACCCAACATGCTACGAACTTGTTTATTTGTAGTAGGAGTAGATAAGTTCAAGATTTTCGAGATATTCTGTGGCACAGTCTGGAGGTGACCGGAACCAACAGTGTGACTGATGCGTGAATGCCATATGATGATGGATGGCATCCGCATGTCTGGTTTTGTGTAGTATGTAGGTGTGTTCAGTCAAAACAATGTTCATGCAACAATAACAGGGCAATCCACATAGGACGTCAGTAAACTCACGACGTATAAAGTCAATGAGTCTTGAAACAGCCGTTGACGTTTTTCTTCATTATTTATTGTGGACGCCACAGTGACAAAATGGTTACGCAAATGTGTAGGCACATCAAACAGTCATTATCACAGCAACATTCAATACAGCAATAGACGGTAGACAGCATTACAATGATGAGTCAGATGCATGTTATATTTCATAGTGCTGTAAATGTAGTCAGGTGGAAAACTCCATCCTTTTCTATAACAGCCAGGAGATAACCAGATGTATGAGATCAGTTCACTCTCCTTAGTTTGACTTCAGCAAGACAGACACGTCTGCCGAAGTATAAATAATGTCCTCAAAAATATCCTCTAGATAATAAAGGTTTTCTAAACCTAGTTCATTTAACAAAGTAGCAAGTAATGGTCCTTGGTACATGCATCAACCGATGCAGTACAATGCAGCGACATGTGAGCTGGGAAAGAACATCTCGTGACGACGACTTTCGGAGACAGACTATGAATCGAAATCGCTCACGACCCAAAATCGATAGAGTTAATGAAAAAAGTCAATTTACCTTGCTTTCATGAAATACACAGAAATATCACGCCTCCCGACATGTGGGAAAACACTAGAGGTATTATCTCGACTAAACGAAATATCCATAAGAGGACTACACATCCCTGACAGAACAAAAAATAGCGGAGATCCCCTCTTCAACGAGGCATCTCTTTCGCCATTCCAAATCGCTCACTCCCACTAGTGGTGGGCGGAAACCGTTCGACCAAACAACAAGACAAGTCATGCGCAGTCCAGCGCAAAAATGACCACAGCTCAAAAGTTAACTGCATTCGATACTAACGCGAGAAGACAAATGCTTACCGAGAAAAGTGACTATAGATTTCAAGCAGTTGTTGCCCTTGCGTTATAAAACAGATATTGAAATAAAACGATGTTGCGAGAATTTATCACGCAACATATCACCACCTCCTCCCGATAAAAAAAAATGTGGAACATATTTTTTTTTTTCAATATCAAAGAGCAAGCGATAAGCGGCTCAAAACGCACGAATTATGCGCTGATAATTAATTAAATTGCCAAACAATAGGCTAATTATAGAGTGTCTGGTGAGGATATACCTCAACAGAAAAATAAATATGTCTCAAAAAATATTCACATCGGGGAGGTGTCACCAACACACATCACGTTAGCATGTAAACACAATATACGTATGCAAGTTACTATAATCATCATTAAACAGCATACTCTAATATTGTCTTTAAAAATGGATGTACAAATCTGATAGGAAAATTTAAATAGTACATTCTTTGACATGTAATGACATAAGTACATAGTAAAGTTAAACTACATGACGATCCAGGACATATGCTCTGGTATTCCGAGGGTAAGTACACAATCTAGAACTCGTAAGGTAAGTCCTCAGCTCAACAATGACATTCTGAGAAAGTACAAGCAATATAATGCTAATTAATAACTAATATGCTTCATAAGGTACAATACATTATTAATAATTGTGGCTGTTTAGTAAACTAACGGCCCTTATATTAACCACTCAGTCCTCCTCTATCATTTTAAAAAACGAACAGAAGAAGATGACAACAAAGCACGATAGTGTGTACATATAAAGTAAGTACAGATGTGCTAATCTATTGTAGAAATATAGGTGTGTTATGACTCTGTAATATATAGAAATATAGGACAGAAGTATTAGTTGGAGTCATGTGGGCATCTAGACAAAATGTCAGCCATCACATTATCCGCACCACGGATAGCTCGTACCGTGAAGTGAAAAGGTTGAAGAGCTATAGCATATCGAGTGGATCCGAACTCTTCAAATTCTTAGTCTGAATAGCTGTAAGAGCTTTCTGATCAGTCTCTAGAATGAAATGTGCGCCCAGGAGGAATCTTTGTAGCTTTAGAATTGACCAAACCATCGCTAACAACTCACGGTCTAAAACCGAGTAGTTCCTCTCTGCCGCATTTAGTTTTCTAGAAATGTACATAACAGGATGCAGAGTATTTGCATATTCTTGCATCAGTGCTGCTCCAATCCCAGTGGATGAAGCATCACTCCGAAGAACAAAAGTCCTATCAAGAGTAGGTAATCTTAAGATGGGAGGAGAAGAAAATATATTCTTGATTTGGTCTAGTGAAGATTGGCATTCTTCAGACCAACGGACCAGATTAGGCGAACCTTTCTTTAACAATGTTGAGAGAGGTGCCATGATCGAAGATAAATTTGGAATAAATCTCCCATAAAATTGAATTAAACCTAAGAGACTCCTAACTTGTTTCTTCGTTTTAGGAACAGAGATGTTCAGTATTTTGGAAGTATTGTGGTCTTCTGTCTTCAAGAGACCATGACCAACACGATGACCCAGGAAAGAGATTTCACCAAAACCAACAAAAGCTTTAGAAGGTTTTGCTGTCAAATTATTCTCACGTAGAGTGGACAGTAAGTCATATAACCCTAAATAGTGATCTTCCCAGGTATCACTGAAGAGACAGATGTCATTTAAGTATGCGATGACATCCGAACGATGTGACAGAATTCGACGCATCATGCGAACGAAAGTGGCAGGGGCGTTCATGAGACCAAAAGGCATAACATTCCATTGAAATAGACCCCTAGGTGTAGAAAAAGCAGGAAGAGGTTTGGCATGCTCTGCTAAAGGCACTTGCCAATAACCTTTAGACAAGTCAAGTTTAGTGAAGAATCTAGAATTAGAAAGTCTAATCAGTAGATCTTCTAACAAAGGCATCGGTTCAGCGTCGAACTTTGTGACCTGATTCAATTTGCGATAATCAACGCAAATTCGTATGTTCTTATCCTTCTTCCGGACAATAACCATGGAAGAAGAATATGGTGAAGTCGATGGTTCAATTATATTTAATTGAATCATTTCATCCAATTCCTTTTCCACTTGCGACTGAAAGTGTATAGGAATAGGATACGGCCTAACCCTAATTGGATTATTGTCGGTAAGAATTATGTCATGTTCTATGACATCTGTGTGTCCAGGAATGTCAGTGAGAACATCCTGAAATGTTTGTAACATCGACGAGACTTGTCGATGTTCGTCACCAGAAAGATTAGGAGAAACAGAAACGTTTTTCCAAGATTCCGTAGAATGTAATGGAACCACTGGAAGGGGAAGGTTGACATCAGAGAAGGTAGCTTCCTCATCCTGAATGACAGACAGGGATGAATAATGACCGTGAGGTGCAGGAGCATCATCCGTTGCCTGGAAAATAGGCAGCAAATAGTCCGGACGTTCGTGAAATTCCGAAAGCATGTTTATGTGGAAAGTTTTATGCTTTCCATCAATATCGACCACATAGTCAACATCGGAAATCCGAGAGACTATTGCATACGGACCTTTCCATGCAATAAGAAGTCTATTTTCCCTACTGGGGAGTAGGACGAATGCTTTGTCACCTGGACAAAGTTGTCGTAGACATCTATTCTTGTTAGCAAACTGCCTTGCCTTCTCTTTAGCAATTTCTGATGAAGCAGTTGCTAGCTTACATGCCTCAATGATCTTTTGTCTAAGAGCAATGACATACTCATATGAGGATTGAGTTTCATCGCTAATATCATCGGCAGTGATGAGATCGTGTAATAAAGACATAGGGCCGCGTGGACGCGCGCCAAAGACAAGTTCAAAGGGAGAAAATCCTGTGTGTTCATTAGGGACTTCTCTATAGGCAAAGAGAGCCGCGGGTAAAACCCTGTCCCAATCTTGAGGATGATCTTCAGTTATCTTACCAAGCAAAGTCTTGAGCGTTCTATTCAGACGCTCAACTAACCCATTAGACATAGGATGGTAGATACTACTGAGAGATCGTTCAATATGTAAGGTAGACATTACCTGTGACATAGTGTCAGATATGAGTTGAGTGCCATGGTCTGACAATATTTCTCTGGGGAACCCCAAGCGAGAAAATATCAACCAAAGAGCATCTGCGATATCTGTAGTAGATATGCTCTTAAGAGGAATAGCCTCTGGCCAACGTGTGCACATATCGACACATGTAAGAATAAACTGATGTCCTCTGGCCGACTTGACCTTAAAAGGGCCAATAATATCTATGGCCATTTTCTGAAACGGCCGAATAGGAATGTCAGCAGCCTGGATAGGCGCAGCATGTCGTGGTCCTCTAGATTTGACCTCCTGACATACCTTGCATGATCGGCAGTAAATACGAATGTCCTTATTGACAAAAGGCCAAAAGAAAGCCGCAAGGACTCTCGACTTCGTACGGGCAAAACCCATATGTCCAGCACATTGCGAGTCATGAGCATGTTGTAATATTTGGACTCTCATGCTCTTGGGAACAAGAATTTGCGAATGTGCCGACGTAGTCGAATCTTGTACCATACGTACAAGTACGCCGTTTCTCATTGCAATCCAAGATTTTCTATTTGTATCCTGATTCGGATCACCTTTCTTCGCAAGAACGAAGAATTTTTTTAAAGAAGGATCTTCTTCTTGCAATTTTATGAAAGAGTCACGAGTAATTACTAAGTGACTATCTTGGCTATCAACTTCATTATCACTATTCAGTGAAGTTTCGGGTGTTTGTAGAGCTTGTGCTCTTGTAACTACTGCATTTGTAGCTTGCATGTTATTATCTTCCCAAGCAGCAATCTGCTGTGGGGTACACTCCCTAACTCCGTGAATACGACCAATAATAAGGTCCGCAATAGGATTAGGTAAGAGACAAGCATGCACATCTCCAGTAAAGAAAGGAGTGGCAATGCGAATTACAGCAGTAGGATATTTTTCTAGAGTGCCGCCAAATGTGACACATTTAATAACCCTTCCTGTAGCACAAGATGGATCTACAAGCGATTGTCTAACACCAATAGTGGTGCATCCGGAATCGAAAAGTAGTGAGACCGGAGTATCATTAACAAGACCCTTATGTAGAATTAAAGAACCCCTCCCGTCATGCGCAACAGCAGCAGGAAGAGCGGGAAGTGGGTGACCACAACTCAAAGTAGTTATGGTACCCGGTTCGAATAAAGTACTGCATTGGGGGCATTTGTTTGCTCTTTCAAAGTCAAAAGCAGAACTAGTGACAGCGTCAAAGTTTTTACTATCAACAACATGATTACAGGCTCCCTCAGTTTCCTGTTGTACAGCATTAGCCTGCTGATATCTCTTTTTTTTGTGTTGAGATCTACCCCGACTATTATTACCTCTGAAGTTATCAGAGTTATTATTATCTCTGCAGTTATTATTGTCTCTATTGTAATTGTTATACTGGTTCGAATTCCAGTTTCCACGATTACTATCATGTTCACATTGATGCGAACATCTATTTGTTTGGTTCTGAGGTCTTCGGCAGGAATAACCTCTATTACCATATCCTCTTTTGAAATGCTTATAATTATTAGGGTGATAGTAACGACCACTATCAGGTTGTCTCCAATTCTTCGAAGAAGAATCACCATGAAATTGGTTTCCATGATTTTGACAGAAATTACCGCTGCCCTTTCTATCAAAATTTTGTTGGGATCTACGAGCAAAGTTTTGACCATACGGAGCTGCCGAAGCAACTGGTAAACCTTCTTTCACCTTAGAGTTACCCATGGTTATGTGTGGGTGCGCAGTTACGTATTGGCAACAGAAATCTTCCATTTCTTTTATTGTTTTAGGTTTACGTTCATGAAGGAAAGCAAGGAAAGACTCATTGACAGACGACATGACTTTGTCTCTAAGTATTAAGTCCATAAGTCCTTCATAAGTTTTTTCCGTCTTAGATAGTTCAACCCATCGTGAGAAAGTAATGCGTATTCTTGCAAAAAACTCGGAGAATTCAACTCCATTTTCAGGTAACATGTTTTTAAATTGTAGACGATAGCCGTCTTCGTTAAGCTGATATTTCTTTAACAAAGCGGCCCTGACAACCTCATAATTGCTCTTGTCAGGTTCATCCACCATATTTAATATACTTAGAGCTTTACCTGTCAGTATCCCTGATAACTGATAAACATATTTTGCTTTGTCTATGTTATGAGCTGTACATGCTTGTTCAAATCTGTCCAGATAGAACATTATGTCATCACTGGAAGGACTAAATGTTGGTAACTTAATCTTAAAAGTATCATTATTAGCCTTCCCAGAAGATGAACCCTTGTTTGAATCATTACCATTACTCATGCTCGTCAATTTCAATTTCTCCAACTCTAAAGCTAAGAGTTTTTCTTCATGTTCCATTTTTGCTTTCCTCTCATCAGACTCTCTTTGTAACTTCCTTTCTTCAGCTTGAGCCTGCATTTGAAGTCTTTCATTTTCAGCTTCTTTTCAAGTCTTTTATTTTCAGCTTCTTTTTCAAGTCTTTTATTTTCAGCTTCTTTTTCAAGTCTTTTATTCTCAGCTTCTTTTTCAAGTCTTTTATTCTCAGCCTCTAGCTGTAGCTTTCTTTCCTCAGCTTCTGATTCCCTTTTTTGTTTTTCCATTTCCATTTGGAATCTCTTTTCATCCATCTGCATCTGCAGTTTCTTTTGTTCAGCTTCCATATGCAGTTTCTTTTGTTCAGCTTCCATTGCTTTATCATATCGAGCAGTTGCAAATTCTTCTAACTTATCACCAGTCTTCCCAAGCAATTTACCCTGCTCAATAAAGTGCTCAAATGTAGACATGTTGTCTAACATATGAGTCCAAAACCTGAAATAATTAACTAATTTATTTCAAACCTAAGTGTAACAAGTCTTAATTAAGCACTTGTATATTCACATCACATTATATTATCCCAGTCTCTGTGGGAAACAAGTCTCCAATCAAAGAACTTGTATATGAAATATCAGCACTCAAATCTTGATCATAAGTGCACTTCTCATTCAATAGTGCACGACACTATTCATCATTCATTTATCATCAGTATAGTAGTAACAGTGCATTAGCATAGCCCATTAACTAATTACTATAACTGTAAACAATGACTATGTAAACACATGCAGAATGTAAACATTGAAAATGTAAACAACACAAACAATGTAAACAATAACAATGTAAACAATAACAAAGATCAGCAACAATACAAAAACTTTCGCAGAAATCAACTAAAAATAAAGCAGAAATTAATGAAATATCACAAAAAATGTGACGATATCTGCGATTGAATTAAACAAAATACATGACACCACAGTGTATAAACAAAAATGTTGTATGAAACTAAATTATAGACAAGAGTAGGCTAACAAATACAAACAAATCACAACAAAACTAAAGAATGTGAAATAATAACGAAAACAATATTAAAACATGTCATCACAGCTAACATAAATAGCAACAGAAGTCGCTTAGCAAATTCCAGTATCGGAAATTTGCAAACCCTACAGAAAACGCTCACAATAGACGACCTCTATGACGTGGCATAATCTAACGGAGACACCACCCAACCGAGAACCCGCTGAAATATAAACATATAAATATACAAATAACATATAGACATATAATATATAGAATGAGATGATACACAGAAGACTCAGCAGAAGTATAAGGGCACAGTTTACATACAAACAGGCCACTTAACTTAAAGGCTTCCAATCGTAGAACAGCAGAAAAACGGATGTCAATCAACGTCCTAAAGAGCGAAGCTCCAACGATGATGGCACATCTGAACTGCTTCCACTGCTAACACGATGGTACAAGAGCTTCTGAAATACTGTGTGTTGAGTTGTTTCGGCACTTGACCTTCTAATCCAAAAGTAAGTTGATGGAAATCGGTACTTGGCCTTCTTCAGAAAACAACCCGTTTCAACCGGCACTTGACCTTCTCAAAAAACGACAGCACTGGAACCTTGACAGCAGCAACTTGCTTGACTTGCGTAAAAGATAACAGCAGTCCGAGTTATCCGGCAACATGTAACAACGCCGGGTACTGTCAAATTCTTGTTTCCGTCAAAAAGTTGAAATTTTGACTTTTACCGGGCAACGCCGAGTACTTTGAAAATTTTGAAGATGTTGACTGTATTGAAGAATGTTAATTTCTTGAAGGATGCTGATGAATTCTTGTTGAAAATGAAGTGGGTAAGGGACCCCGTGTTTGCTAGTACCAGAATCAAACCAGCTTATGGCCACCAAATGATGCGTGATGCCATATGATGATGGATGGCATCCGCATGTCTGGTTTTGTGTAGTATGTAGGTGTGTTCAGTCAAAACAATGTTCATGCAACAATAACAGGGCAATCCACATAGGACGTCAGTAAACTCACGACGTATAAAGTCAATGAGTCTTGAAACAGCCGTTGACGTTTTTCTTCATTATTTATTGTGGACGCCACAGTGACAAAAGACGACGACTTTCGGAGACAGACTATGAATCGAAATCGCTCACGACCCAAAATCGATAGAGTTAATGAAAAAAGTCAATTTACCTTGCTTTCATGAAATACACAGAAATATCACGCCTCCCGACATGTGGGAAAACACTAGAGGTATTATCTCGACTAAACGAAATATCCATAAGAGGACTACACATCCCTGACAGAACAAAAAATAGCGGAGATCCCCTCTTCAACGAGGCATCTCTTTCGCCATTCCAAATCGCTCACTCCCACTAGTGGTGGGCGGAAACCGATCGACCAAACAACAAGACAAGTCATGCGCAGTCCAGCGCAAAAATGACCACAGCTCAAAAGTTAACTGCATTCGATACTAACGCGAGAAGACAAATGCTTACCGAGAAAAGTGACTATAGATTTCAAGCAGTTGTTGCCCTTGCGTTATAAAACAGATATTGAAATAAAACGATGTTGCGAGAATTTATCACGCAACAGTGACCTAAGAAGGAAAGTTCATGAAAGGCAATTTGAACTTTAGTAGGTCTAGCATTTAAGTGACGGAGACGAAGAGTGTCTAACAGAGAACGCAGACTTACGAAATGCTCTTCCCAAAATGAGCTGAACAAACATATGTCATCTATGTAGGCAATGATGTCAGATCTGTGAGAAGGATTTTACGCATCATTCTCACGAATGTGGCAGGGACATTAATAAGCCCGAAAGGCATAACATTACACTGGTATAACCCACGGGGTGTAGAAAAGGCAGTTAGTGGCTTTGCCCGTTCAGTCAACGGAACCTGCCAATAACCTTTAGTGAGATCAATCTTAGTAAAAATTAGAGCCCTAGCAAGGCTAGATAATAGATCATCGAGCAATGGAAGAGGCTCAGCATCGGGAGTAGTAATACCGTTAAGTTTTCGATAGTCGACACATAACCTGATATTGTTATCCTTCTTACGAACAACAATAGGTGAAGAGTAAGGGGAAGTACTAGATTCAATAATACCAAGATGTAGCACCTGTTCCAATTCAAGTTCAGTTTGGCGCTGGTAATGAATAGGAATAGGATAAGGGCGTAAACGAATTGGTGTATCATCAGTAAGGATGATATCATGTGAGATAACATTAGTGTGACCTGGAATGTCAGTGAGGACATCATGAAAAGATTGAAGCAGATCAGAAACTTGGCGACGCTGATCAGTAGAAAGAGATGAACAAATTGCAACATTTTTCCAAGATTCAGTAGAAAGTAAAGGAAGTAAAGGAAAATTCATGTGAATATCCGGAAAAGAAGATTCTTCCTCATGAATCACCGACAGACTAGAAAAATGGCAAGAATTTCTCACAGGCTCATCAATATCATGAAAAATAGAATGTTGATGTTCGGGTCTGGCATGAAACTCTTTAAGCATGTTGATGCAGAATATTTTATTCTTACCCTTGATATCTACGACGTAGTCAACGTCTGATATACGGGAAACTACCTTATAAGGGCCATTCCAGGCAATTAATAGTCTATTCTTTTTCCGAGGAAGCAAAACAAAAGCTTCATCACCCGGAAATAAATGTCTTAAACGTCTATTCTCTTTTTGAAATAGGTGGGATTTCTCTTTGGCAGCTTCAGACGAAGCTGTAGCCAACTGGCATGCATCTACGATCTTACGACGTAGATTCACAACGTATTCGTAAGATGACTGAGTGTCCTAGGTCATCTCTGAGTCAGTGAGTAGATCTTTAATCAAACTCATGGGCCCTCGCGGCTGAGCGCCAAAAACAAGCTCAAATGGTGAAAAGCCCGTCTGCACGTGCGGTACTTCTCGATAAGCAAATAGAATAGCTGGCAAGACCCTGTCCCAGTCTTGAAGATATTTGGTAGTTACCTTACCCAACAGTTGTTTGAGCTTGCAGTTGAACCGCTCCACGGCACCATTGCTCATTGCGTGATAGATGCTACTTAAGGATCTATCTATGTTTAGTCTTTGCATGACAATAGTCATGATATCAGATACAAATAGAGAGCCACAATCAGAGAGGAGTTTACGTAGGAAACCCAATCTAGAAAAAATGAGAAAAAGAGCATCAGCCACGTCGGAAATGGTGATGTATTTGAGAGGTCACGAACGAGTGCTATCAAATCAATGCCCGTAGCGACATTCTGCGTCGCAGGCTTTATCACAGGCCTGGATAGGCGCGACATGAAAAGCTCCCCTAGATTTAACCTCTTGACAGGTTATACAGGAACGTACATAGGCTGATACGTCCCTAGAGACACCGAGCCAAAAGAATGAAGACAGCACTATAGACCGTGTGCGAGTGTAACCCATATGACCTGCAAAATGAAAGTCATGTGCATGGCGCAAAATGTAAGGTCGAAGTGTAATAGGCACCATAACCTGGTGTTTGACAGTAGTAGAATCCAAAAATTACTAACTAAAATGTAATTTTTAAGTGTAAACCAATGACGAGGTTTTTGCTGGAAGTCAATATCATCATTTCTGACAATTGAAAAAATTTTGCGTAAAGAATCATCTTCCCTTTGCAATCTTGCAAAAGACACTCTATCAATGTCAGAATGTAGCTCAACATTATCCCGAGTAGCAGGATTAACCTCATCAACCTCATCATTTTCCAGTGCTTGAGTCTGGGCACGTGTAGTATCTGCGGTGGCAGTTACTTAATTCTGTCGTTCCCGCAGATACATTTCTTCTGGTGAGCAATCTTTGCTCCCGTGGATACGACCAATTGTTAAATCAGCAACAGAATTTTTCAAAAGGCATACCTTAACCTTCCCTGAAAAAAATGGTGTATGGATGTCAACAATGGCTGTGGGATAAAATTCAACAGGGCCACCGAAAGTAATACATTTTACAAAACCACCAGTTGCACAGGAAGGATGTACAAGAGACTGTCTAATCCCAACAGTAGTACAGCCCGAGTCACGGAGCACAGACACTTGGGTATGACCAACAACCCCCTGTAAAACAGCAAAGTGCCGGTGCCATCATGGGCTGACAAACCTGTAACTGCTGGCAATGAGTGACCACACTTCAATATCGTAGTACTATCTGCCTGAAAAAGAGTGACAATCTTCGCAATGTGAGGCAACCTCAAAATCAAAAGCACAACATGCAGATGATTGATTAATAACACCGTTGTCCTGACTAATGACGGGTGCATCTCCAGTAAATGCTGACCCAGCATTGTGACCTGGATGTGTCGGAGCACGAGAACGTGATCGATGTCCCTGGCGATCATGAGAACTACCTTGATTTCTGTAGTTTTGTCACGTATTTCTAGGTTGGAAAGTTGGATTGTTGGAACCAAAAGTATTCCAAATTCTATTAGAATAATGAACATTGTTTTGCTTTCTCCAATTTGAGTTTTGCTGTTGGAAATTGGTTCTATACTGAGGTGACTGATTCCTAAATTGCTGTCTACTTCTGTTGAAATTCTCATCTCTGTTGAAATTTCCATTTCTGTTAAAATAGCCATTATTGTACCTTCCTGGTACAAAGTTCCTATCAAGGCTATACGACCTAGGTCTGAAAGTGTTGTTGTTAAAGGTTGTGGCTGAAGCAACAGGTAGAGATTCCCTAATAATATTGTTATTAACACCTGCACCAGGATGTGCCGTACAATATTGTCTATCAAATTTTTCTAGTGAAGACAGACTAGATGGTTTGCATTCATGCAAAAAGGACCAAAATGGCTTGCTTACAAAGGACAAAACCTTATCCCTCAACAACAGATCCATAAGGCCATCATAGGTTTTATCAGTACCTGAAAGTTGAACCCATCTGTTGAACGTCAAGTGTATGGCTGAAATGAACTCGGAGAAGTCATTCCCAGTTTCAAGAATCATTGTTTTAAAACGCTTACGATACCCCTCCGCATCAAGTTGGTAACGTTTTAACAAGAGAGCCCTTGCAGCTTCATAATTATTCCTGATAGACTCATCCATTGTGCAAAGAGCCGTTAATGGTTCACCATTCAAAAATCCCATAAGTCTAGCACACCATTGAGATTTATCTAACTTATGTGCCTCACAGACACTCTCATACCGGCTTAAGAAGTACGAAATGTCATCATAATCTGGTTTTAAAATGGGTATGCTAAATTTAGCTGAACCACGTTTTTTACCCGAGGAATTAGCAACATCTGAATTATCATTTTGACTATTCTGACCTCTTAGTTCTAATTCTTCTAAATGAAGAAGCATCATTTCCTTTTTATGGGCCAACGTCAAAGTTTTTCTCTCTTCCATTTCCCTTTCATGTTGCATTCTAATATTCCTCTCCTCTATCTCCTGTAGACGCCTCTTTTCCTCCAATTCAATCATTCTCTTCTTCTCCTCCAGATCTTAAAGACGCTTTTTTTCAACCTTCCTCTCCTCTAATTCTTTAGTTCTCTCCAATTCTATTTTTGCATTGGCCAACTCAAACATGGCAAAGTCCTTCAAAGCTTCACCTTTATATCCAAATGCTTTGTCCTGCTCGACAAAGTAATCCAAGGTAGCCATGTTAACTAATTATGTGACTCACTTAGTCAAAATATAATACAATGGCTTGTTGCTTTACAGTCTGATGTAAGCAAAGAATGTAACAATAGTATATAGTAATAATCAGCAATGCAAATAATGTAGTATCAATTCAGCGAAGAAGAAAAAAAATTATAGTGCAAGAAAAAAATTATATAAAGCAATAGCATAGGAAAAGAATATTGACAACCAGTGAAACAATAGCAGCAAGGAAAAAATTATAATGGGAAACAAAAGAGAAAAAAGCAACTGGAACAACCTCACTGCTAAGAATAGACAACACAGAACCCAGACAGAGTCTAACCAGGTAAATTGTATAAACCAAGTGAAAGGCAGATTAGAAAAACAATACGAACAAAACCATCACAAAATTAAGGAAAATAGCCATAGACAACAATGCATTTACAAACGAATAGACGAAACTTCACAACTAACATGAACTATTATAAAAAATAATCAGTGGTCGGAAAACCTCGGCGAGTTTGCTTAAACCGGAAATACCACTGAATGAAATTTACAAAATTTCCTACAGACACGTCCAACGTGCGGTCATCTTACAATGACATGTATTTGCTAACATTGGATCGCCACCCAACCTGCTCGCAAAGACATGAGAACATGAATAGCAATGGAAAAATAAATACAAGAAGAATTTACCAGCACATAAACTGGACACATATGCAAAAAATACAGGCCGTTTATCTGTAAAAACGCGATCCGCCAGATGCTGGTTCGTGGATGGATTCAGTGCTTCCAGGAGATCGTGGTCCAACACAGACGTGTAGGATGATAACAGTACAGCAGACAATGGCCACGAAAATCAATTAAAAACGACAGCAAACATCCGGAAGCGTACTTGAGGTGAAACATCGAGAACGGAACACATGGCGAAAGTTGTCGGTTAGCAGGAGGCCGGCAGTCATGCGCAGTACATACAATATTTATGAAGATGAGGATCAACGGTGAAATATCACAAAACGTCCTGAAAAATCATGAATGGAAATGATCAGCGAAAACGATCGATGATCCCCACACTGGCCACCAAATTATTGTTGCGTGTAGTTTTCTTCTGTAGTTTGGTTTAGAGTAGAACATAGAATCACAAACGTTCACGCATCATGCTGACAAACACGAATGGAGACGGGTATGGTTGTCACAGAACATCACTGGCCGAATAACACAAGACGTCGGATAGAGGGTCCACGATATATCTTCTTCAGCATTTATTTTACATCAAAGAGACATCTTCATGGTCAATGCATATACATGGCATACATGGTAGTTAATCTTCCATCTGTCACGTCTCATTCAGTCCTGGCCGCTGTACCAGAGGTGCATACTAATGATGATCACCCACGTAATGTGAACCAGACGACATGAATATAAAAATATTTGATTTATCTTACTCGATAAGAGGTGGAACTTCTATATAAGTTCAAGACCATCTTAGAAATACATAGTGGCGGCCTCCGAAGTTAGTTATGCCACTTAAATAAATATCTTCCTCCGCAATACTTGGAGCTTGAAAAACACGTCTTACTTGGACGACTTTAAATAAAGAAAGGCCACGAATATTAGCCGTTAGAATAAATTAATGCAAATGTGTTACGTCATAGACAACCGGTGACGTATTAATATGCAGTGTTCATTATAAGTTAAAACCCGTGCAAAAACATGAGTTATCACAAAAAGACATATTTCCTCAAAACGTAAATGGCAATAAGTGTATGTGTGTGTGTCGTAGATTTATGATAGGGGAATTAAGACATAGATTGGTCCTTCTGAATAGGTTACAACAGTTGATAGCTCAGTGTGAGGTAATGTAAAGAAACTAGATTTTCACGAGTGAGATGGTGGAAACTAGTTAGAGTCTGTCCCTGAAATCGAGACGCTTCTCTCTTTCAGCCTATCTCTACAACATAACTTAGTTTGTCAGACAGTCTACTAGAATATATATTAAGATATATATCCACTCACCTACACACACACAAGGGACGACAGTTAGACGCACAGACGTGAAAACTACATCAATGGAAAAGGGATCTTTTGAGACAAGCTGACCGACACACGTAAATAAAGTTTCTGTAAATTTCATTTATCATAAAGAAACTTCATCAGCCATAAGTTGAACATCAAATCAAATACAATTAAACAAAGGTTAATAAATTAATTAAAGATTTAGACTCATACGTGTAATCCTCCCTCCCTCTGTTGAGACAAGATCCCGTTAGAAGAGAAGTTATAAACCCCCAAAAGAGTCAAAAGGTGTTTACGCTATGGTCTAGAATTTCCTTCTGCAGTAAAGAATAGAGTTATACGTTAATCTATTCTGAAAAAAGGAAACAGTATTAGCAAAACTTTGCATCATCAAAATATTACAAAGTGGGTTTATGAATTTATACGATCAAAGAACCACACGTTCCTGCTTTCTTTCTATCCATTCAACAGTGGCCACTGACATTCGTTCTTACCTACAAACTTGATTTTCACCTTCTGGCGCAAACTTTAGGACATACACATACAGCACATCTAGTGTTCTTCTGGCAAAGAGAACCCCAGCTCTACAGAGGCAAGGTTAAATCCAATTTTTCCGGGGAGCGTTCTCTTTACGACTATATTTTTCTGGATTACTGTTTATGTCTCTTTAAATCAGTTCAGGTAATATATGTCACAGTGCTCACAGTGTCAGAATCTTGAGGTTTCCAGTACTTAGGAAATGTCAGGTCGGCAACTTCTCTCAGTATAAAATTCTTGGTCACACCACAAATGATCAAACGTCGGTAATGTTAATGTTTGTAATTTTTCCGCCACAAATGAGATTTAGGAAAGAAATATAATCTGGTTCGATAGGCCCAGTTACCGCATGTAGTCTTAATGTCCTTTAGGTTGGTACTCTGTCTCTTTCTGAATGCAAACACAATGCCAGACAGGTTTTCCTTGAAGACCCACTTATTTAAGTACAAAATGTTCTTTCTTATGGTTATTCTCAGATATACATTGAAGCCGCTGGTAGATTTTGGGTTTGACCCAAATACTGTATAAAGGAAGAGAAAAATACAATGCTTAACCATAATATAGTATTCTCACTCCTATCCTACCTCGCTTAAAATATAATATATTCACTCACTTCGGTTATTTAACTTAAATTAGAAACTATAAGTTTAGAGCTTGTTTCATCGTTTAAAGCTTCCGTTAAATAATGCTAGTCATTTAAAAAGAGTCCATCATCATGAATTAAAAATAAATACATATTTCGTCAATAATCATGATGAATCAGTGCATTTACTTAGTTGGTTAAAATATTCTTTGACTGGTTACTAGCAGTTAATTAAATTTTATTTTCTAGCTGGCATAGTTTAGCTAGAAATTTATTATTTGTTCTGCTATCCACTGTAACACAGTAACCTAGAGAAATACCATTTACGGACCTATTTGGTAAATCACTCTGGACAAAAATCTTAGAGAAACATAATTGACGATTTTTCCATAAAATGACTCAAAAACTACTAGTATAGTATTTACCTTCACACAAACTACTTCTAGACTATCTCCAACGATAAACTAAGAAACAATCCTAGGACCAGGGGATTCTAGAAATCGCCACTAGATATCTTTAAAAGCTGAGGAATAGTGAGTAAATGTTAGTTAGAATGCTCTGTGGTATATATATATATATATATATATATATATATATATATATATATATATATATATATATATATATATATATATATATATATATATATATATATATAATAAAAGGGAAAAGATTACATTATTACCTAAAACCAGACTCTGCCAGACTATCTGCCAGATGTTGGCACCTACGAGAAAAATCTCTGATCAACTTCTAGGCATGAAAGAAATCTACATATTGTTACCGTTGCAGACCCGAGCACCGAGCGAACAGTCTCTCTTAGATCCTGCGTAACAATGATTGACCAGACCGTGCGGAGATTTCTACTATCGAAAAATCACACTATTTGCCATCTGCAGATGTGGTCATAAAACGAAATATAGCGAGCCCGTCTTTGATCTGGCAATACGCCGTGATTAATTACCTGCTCTAGTGAACGGGTTTCAAGGGAGGTAAATAGAAATTGATCTCACCTTGGTCTGCCTGATCGCTATCTGATCTAATCCAACGAGTTTAAATCGCTGGTGTTAAGAATAATTATCGATCAACGTAGCTAATAGTCTGCTCGTGAACAACATCAAAGAAATAGCGAACCGCACTAAAATATGCATGCTAATGAGAAAGAGAGACATATATCTGAGCATATGGGGGTTTAAGTTAAAACGTGCATAGGTGTAAGAAAAAGTAAAAAAGAAGTGTAGATAATGAAAAAGAAATATGAAGCTATTTTCATAATATGTCACAGACGACCCCGCTTAAGATATGAAACCATTTCATGTCCACTTTATGGAAATAGATTTCTTATATAAGTAGCTTCCGGGTGACTTATCTATCCTCTCATCATCTGCTCTGTCTCTGTCCAATTCCTACTCATGAAATCTGCTCCAAAGTTTTCTCTTTCTCTAGAGTGTATTCCGTTTGCGCCTGAAAGAGTGTCGCCGAGTTCGACATTGCTGAAAGATTCCGTGTGTTTGCAGTGGCAACTCCCTGCAACTATCGTCATCTTCGTCAGTTTTAGCGATCGCCAGGAGATGTTTGGAGGACGGCACTGGTCTTTCCAAGTATTTCTTTAACATATTTACATGGTAGACCTTCTCCTTTCCTTTAATAGCGATCTGGTAGTTTGCCCTTGAGATCTTTTTAAAAACGGTAAACGGCCCTTGCCATCCGATACGTAGTTTGTTGTTCCCGGTTGGGAGTAGCAACAAAACTTTCGCTCCTGTTTGCAATTCTCTTTCTTTCGCGGCTTTCATGTATCGGTTAGCGTGCTTTGCGCGTGCTCGCTTAAGGTTGGTCGTTGCTAGATCCCATCCTAGTTTTAACCGTTCCTTTAATTCTGACACATATTTACTGGCTGAGACGACTGTCTCATCAGCCTTCTGGTCTGTCAGGGACCGAAGTAAGGCTTCAAGCGGCCCCTTAATAGGTCTGCCGAATAAAAGTGTAGCTGGGGGAAATCCTGTGGAAGTATGTGGGGCTTCCCTGTAGACGAATAAAGCTGCAGGTATACAAAGGTCCCAATCTTCAGGTTTCTCTTGTCCCATTTTCCATAGCATCATGTTGAGGTTTCCGTTCACACGTTCTACTAACTCACTTCCGGCCGGATTATAAGGACTTGTGTAGATGTGCTGGTTCCTCAAGATCTTAATGATCTCATCCATTAACAGGTTACGGTATGGGGATCCGTTATCCATCAACACTTGTTGAGGGAATCCCAACCGAGTAAAAATCTGCACTAGGGCTTCTGTGACATGCTTGGCATCCGCGCATGTTAGCGGTATAGCTTCTGCCCATAAAGTGCATGTGTCGACTAAGGTCAGGATGAACCTGTTCCTTCTTTTAGTCCTTTCTAAGGGCCCTAAAATGTCGATCACCACCCGTTCAAAAGGTGTACCCACTACTGGAATTTCACCCATGGAAACTGCGGGTGTCAAATGCTTGGGTGCCACCCGTTGGCACATGGCGCAGAATTTAACGTATTTGATAATATCAGAGTTCATTCCTGGCCACCAATAGTGAGTCTGTATTAGCTGATTTGTGGCGTTCTGTCCCATATGTCCGCTAAAGAGGAGAGTGCCCTATTTCTAAGATTTGGCTTCTGTACTGTTTCGGCACTAGGAGCTGATTAAAAGCTTGTTCAGGCTTGCCCGTTCTGCGACAAAGTACGCCATCCTTAGAAACAATGTCCTCGTGTTGTCTAGGGTCCTTAGCCATGGGCAGTTTCCTACAGCGGGGTGCCAAGGTAGGGTCCTTTTGTTGCGCCTCTTTAAGTTCCTTAGGTAACAAATTTGGCGCAGGCTCCCGTTCCTTCTTGGTTTGCCCTCTTGTGGTTACTGTTGCCACAATTGGCTCTTCCGGTTTCCCAATAAACACATATCTACCGCCAAGTATGACTGGATAGATCGGGTCATCCATAACAGCCGCTTTGATCACTGAAAACGGGTACTTTGTAGACACCATCAACAGGCCACACAGGCCACCACTGATAACGTATGAGGTTTGAAGGATAAGACAGACTTCCGGGCAACGCCGGGTACTTACAGTTAATACTGATATAAGCAATCAGTCCACGTCGGGCTTACAGGTAGCCGACTAGAGGTGTGTGGGTGTATAGACATCAGTGAACGCGAATGCATGTAGTAAGTCAACAATAGTCACACACACACACACACCAACGCACATGTAGGAGTCAGGAAAAAGGTTGAAACTCCTAAACGTTCTGCACTATTTTAATACTCCACAGTCACGAGGACATCACTAAGTACATTGTCACAGGTTACAGCACACAGCAAAATAAGACACATCTCATAAGCACCAAATCCATAGGTAGTTAAGTGCATAGCATAAACAAAATCCCAGGCACAACAGCTGCATAAGTACGGCAGTTTATAATGATAAAGTTTCCTGGTCCAAATTATCCCTACAGTAAAGGGCACTGCCTATATCATAGTACAGTGACATCTATATCGGCAGGCTCAGCATAACTCATGGGAGAAAACACCGTCCCTATAATAATAATAATCTGTCGACCTCACAAATCTCCCTCATCGGAGATATCAACACTTAACGGCCTATAATCCCTGGCCCGAAAAAATCTTTAACAGACGTATGTTCTGCAGAATACATACATCAGCCTTTATATCCACGGCTTTATGAAAATCTTAGGCAATATCAAAAATCCTTTTCACCAAAACCATTCTCCATATCGGGACACACTGACCATAATCGTCAGTCCCTTCTCTAAGCTATCTCAGCATTCGAATGTCACGAAAAATCTTCCCCCCGCCTAAAAAAACCCACTCAGAACCAATTTCATCTCAGCGCAAATTTTGCGCCTGTGCTGAATTTCGTTCATCCACGTTCTGGACCATTCTGCATCCAGAATATTCGCGAAGACTCGCGAAGTTATATAAAACACATTAACAGCTAATCAAGGGAGCTAACAACAATCCACTCAGTATCTACAAGTATATTACTGATAAACTCGCCTTGACTAGAATTAGGACTTAACAATCACACCTGACAAACTCAGAGTGAATCTCCACCAGTGCGATGGGAAGCGTTGTTTGTACATCTCCTTTAGAAACTCCACAAAGTTCGACGGTTTCTTCTGTCTCTTGACCCGGTTTGACCACGTGTCTGGCAACAATGCAATCATAAGAAAGCCCGTGTCAAAATAACAGTTCCGCGCGTTGAGATCCCCTCTCCCTCAGGTTGAGAATCACTGACATCAATTCTACCTTGCAAGACTGTTCGCAAGCATCCGATGCGTTTAGGCTCGGTGTGCTCGCTTTGATCATATGTCCCGTGCGCAGGGGTTTTCCCCTTTTCACTTTGTCCTTTCTGACCGCGCTGCCATGTAAGACGGTTGGGTTTATCAGGCTGTTTGTTATTGGTGGAGTACTTGTTTTTGTAGAACTTAGATTTTTCCGGAGGAGGATTCTGGGGTCCAGTTTCTCTGTGGTTATGCTGCTGAGAATAATGAGAAGATTGCTCTAGGTTATTCTTTCGAGACAGGTCTTCTGTCGGTTTACGTTTTGCGGCCGACAGTTCGGCCAGCGCATTATGATATCGCTCAGACTTTTCCAAAATGTCTTCCAGCTTCTCTGCACCTTGCTCAGCTAAAAATCTACGGGTGCCACTTGACAAAGTGTTTTTTATTTGTTCAGTTATAACAAATTCCTTAAGTCCTTCATAGGTAGAGGCAAGCTGCGAGAGCTCCAGGCACTTTGTCAAGTATCCCTTCAGACGAGAAGAGAACTGCTGAAAAGTTTCCGAACCCTCCTTTCTGCTGTTACGGAACAGTTGCAAAAATTTGCGAACGTTCATTTCAAAGCGCTCAAGTAAAGCCTTCTTCAACATGTCGTAATTTTCTTGTTGGTTGCTTTCCAGTTTTGAGTAAACTTCATACGCAGACCCTTTTAAAGCCTGGGAAAGTTTCATACACCAACGCGCCTTCTCTAAACCGTACAAATTGGACATTTTCTCAAATTTTTCTACATACGTGTCAATCTTCTCATTAGGGCAAGGGAAAGATTCTAGAGCGAAAGAATAGCGGTGAGTTGAGGAGATTGAGTGTTAGAAGGATCAGTTAAGGAAGAATGAGGAGAAGACTCTCCATTACTGGAGGTAGAGGCAGCCAGATGGCTTTGTACCTCTAGAGCTTTAAGCGCTAACTCGTGCTGCCTCTCCTTCTCTCTGTCCTCATGCTGTCTCTCCTTCTCTCTTTCGTTCGCCCTGCGGATTTCCGTTTCCTCATCAATCTTCTTTTTGCTCCTTAGCTTCGGCTGCTTTTTCCTTCTGCTCCGCATCATATCTGTTGAGTTCGTCCCTGACGAAAGCTTTCGCTTCCTCTCCTTCCAGTCCCTCTTCACTAGCTTCCTCTCTGAGCATCTGCCAAAGCTTTGCCCATTCAGCCATTGTAAATAACTGATTGAGACTTAATCGAGAAGGAAGTAAGAAAAAGGATACACTGGTTCCCTACCACTTACGAGAAAATACAAACAAGATATTATGATATTATTTAACTGGGATACCTCCTCCTTTATAGATATCTAACTATCGCTGCTATTAATTGGCAATTAAGGCTCCTAATGCAGACGACTACGCCAAATCAATTATAGTACAGATTAATCAACTAATACAAATACTAAGTTTCTAAAAGTGGAAACCAAAAAAAAGAATTTTTGGCAAAATTTTTAAGGAGGAAAAAAAATCCCTTAATTTAAATCCACTCTCAAGTTCACCCCTGAAGTCAGTTAGTGTAAGGGAGGCAGTTTACTGGACTAAATAGTCTGATCGCTCTCCTTAGCTTAGTCAAAACGCTTTCTGCTTAAAAATTTAAAACCCTGTGATTGTTACACAAACACACACTACCAGCGGCTTAGTATTACAAAATCAATACATAACAATAATTCCACAAAAATCAACCTGTAGATCAAATATGGAAAAAACAGTGATGGAAGGCATGGTCCCTGGAAAAAGGGGAAGGGGTCGACCTAGACGACGGTGGACCCAGGACATCACAGAGAGTCTGAACTTGTATTTGGCTGATGCAGGTCGACTTGCCCAGAATCGTGATGCGTTCAGAGCAGCTGTAATGGAGACAACGTTCTGGAAAGAATACGTCACATGATGATGATGATGAGATCAAATGTATAATATTCAACAGTGCTGTGGAAAAACAATAGGTATATTTGTGAGGTCAGCAAGCCAATACACAGATCGTTTGTCTAGAGGATAATTATTTTTAATGATACTAAATCTCACGAGACAATCACACTCTTATTCTATCTAGACTATTAAAGTTTATAAGATCAAAATCCGGGACGAGCCCCCATTTGTCGTAGATTTATGATAGGGGAATTAAGACATAGATTGGTCCCTTCTGAATAGATTAGAACAGGTGATAGCTCAGTGAGAGGTAATGTAAAGAAACTAGATTTTCACGAGTGAGATGGTGGAAACTAGTTAAAGTTTGTCCCTGAAATCGAGAAGCTTCTCTCTTTCATCCTATCTCTACAACAGAACTTAGTTTGTCAGACAGTCTACTAGAATATATATATATATATATATATATATATATATATATATATATATATATATATATATATATATATATACATATACATACATTCACTCACCTACACACACACAAGTGACGACAGTTAGACGCACAGACGTGAAAACTACATCAATGGAAAAGGGATCTTTTGGGACAAGCTGACCGACACACGTAAATAAAGTTTCTGTAAATTGTATTTATCATAAAGAAACTTTACATCAGCCATAAGTTGAACATCAAATCAAGTACAAATAAACAAAAGTTAATGAATTAATTAAAGAGTTAGACTCTTAGGAGTAATCCTCCCTCCCTCTGTTGAGACAAGATCCCGTTAGAAGAGAAGTTATTAACCCCCAAAAGAGTCAAAAGGTGTTTACGCTATGGTCTAGAATTTCCTTCTACAGTAAAGAACGGAGTTATACGTTAATCTATTCTGAAAAAATGGAAACAGTATTAGCAAAACTTTGCATCATCAAAATATTACAAATTGGGTTTATGAATTTATACGATCAAAGAACCACTCGTTTCTGCTTTCTTTCTATCCATTCAACAGTGGCCACTGACATTCGTTCTTACCTACAAACTTGATTTTCACCTTCTGGCGCAAACTTTAGGACATACACATACAGCACATCCAGTGTTCTTTTGGCAAAGAGAACCCCAGCTCTACAGAGACAAGGTTAAATCCAATTTTTCCGGGGAGCGTTCTCTTTACGACTATATTTTTCTGGATTACTGTTTATGTCTCTTTAAATCAGTTCAGGTAATACATGTCACAGTGCTCACAGTGTCAGAATCTTGAGGTTTCCAGTACTTAGGAAATGTCAGGTCGGCAACTTCTCTCATTATAAAATTCTTGTTCACACCACAAATGATCACACGTTGGTAATGTTAATGTTTGTAATTTTTCCGCCACATGGGCCGCATGGAAATGAGATTGTTAAAGTTAGTTGCTTATCCTTTACAGGACGTGGCAATCAACCCCTGCTTTTATTGGCTGTTTTTTATTTTTCTAGGCAATTTTTTCATTCAGTAGTTTGCCATTGCTTTCTGAACGGTACGACGCTTATACCATTGTTAAAAATCCACACAAAGCGATCTGCTACCAAACCGCCTGCAGCAGGTTTCGAACCTGGTATATCTGGATTATGAAACTGCGTTCATATCCATTAGGCCACAGACGCCGACTGGAAATGAGATTAAGGAAAGAAAAATAATCTGGCTCGATAGGCCCAGTTACCGCATTTAGCCTTAATGTCCTTAGGTTGGTACTCTGTCTCTTTCTGAATGCAAACACAATGCCAGACAGGTTTTCCTTGAAGACCCACTTATTTAAGTACAAAATGTTCTTTCTTATGGTTATTCTCAGATATACATTGAAGCCGCTGGTAGATTTTGGGTTTGACCCAAATACTGTATAAAGGAAGAGAAAAATACAATGCTTAACCATAATATAGTATTCTCACTCCTATCCTACCTCGCTTAAAATATAATATATTCACTCACTTCGGTTATTTAACTTAAATTAGAAACTATAAGTTTAGAGCTTGTTTCATCGTTTAAAGCTTCCGTTAAATAATGCTAGTCATTTAAAAAGAGTCCATCATCATGAATTAGAAATAAATACATATTTCGTCAATAATCATGATGAATCAGTGCATTTACTTAGTTGGTTAAAATATTCTTTGACTGGTTACTAGCAGTTAATTAAATTTTATTTTCTAGCTGGCATAGTTTAGCTAGAAATTTATTATTTGTTCTGCTATCCACTGTAACACAGTAACCTAGAGAAATACCATTTACGGACCTATTTAGTAAATCACTCTGCAAAAAAAACCTTAGAGAAATATAATTGACGATTTATCCTTAAAATCACTCAAAAACTACTAGTATAGTATTTACCTTCACACAAACTACTTCTAGACTATCTCCAACGATAAACTAAGAAACAACAATAGAACCAGGGGATTCTAGAAATCGCTGCTAGATGTCTTTAAAAGCTGAGGAGTACTGAGTAAATTTTAGTTAGAATGCTATGTGGTATTTATATATATATTAAAGATGAAAGGGAATAGATTACATTATTACCTAAAAAAGCAGGAAAAAAGTAATAAAAGGGGGGAAGGCCACAAAGGCAACAATAAAAATGGTGATTTTGTTGCCAATTGGCAACATACCCATAAAACACTAACTAAACATTTTTTTGTGCCCATTACAGACTCTGCCAGACTATCTGCCAGATGTTGGCACCTACGGGAAAAATCTCTGATCAACTTCTAGGCATGAAATAATAATAAATAATTAATTCTTTAAGCACCAAACACGGCACATAAGGCAGAAACCAGTGCTCTTCAGGTTGTTCGTTGTGGTGCCACTCCTCTTAGCTCTTGCACATTGTTTAATCCCAACGTTCTTCCTTCTCTTATTATTGTTCTTCTGAGTGTTTCTTTTGGTCTTCCTTTTTTCCTCTTACCCTCAGGAACCCAAGTGAGTGCCTGCAATGGTATTCTGTTGTTTTGCATTCGTAGGACATGACCGATATATGACCATCGTCTTTTCCTTATATAGTTGGAGACATATTTCTGCCTAGGCATGAAAGAAATATACATATTGTTACCGCTGCAGACCCGAGCACCGTCTTTGATCTTGCAATACGCCGTGATTAATTACCTGCTCTAGTGAACGGGTTTCAAGGGAGGTAAATAGAAATTGATCTCACCTTGGTCTGCCTGATCGCCATCTGATCTAATCCAACGAGTTTAAATCCCTGGTGTTAAGAATAATTACAGATCAACGTAGCTAATAGTCTGCTCGTGAACAACATCAAAGAAATAGCGAACCGCAATAAAATATGCATGCTAATGAGAAAGAGAGCCAGATATCTGAGCACATGGGGGTTTAAGTTAAAACGTGCATAGGTGGAAGAAAAAGTAAAAGAGAATTGTAGATAATGAAAAAGAAATATGAAGCTATTTTCATAATATGTCACAGTGTGGCAACAATACAGAACATCTCAATATTCGTTCTTTAACACTATACTCATCTTGTTTCCTGCCCCTGTGCTGTTGTGATGAGATTTCGTTACTTGTCTCTTACTAACGTAATATTGTTTGCACCCCATTTTAACGCCGATGGTTTTGGTTATTTTATACACTGTTCATGTCTCAGAACAGCATTTTTTGCATGTCTTACAAGATCGTCTAGGAATTTCCTTTCGATGGCTTGGGTTTGACATTTTACTGCCTTGTCCAGCTCACTGTACTGCTCGCTGTAAATTTCCTTTACTAAATGTAATAGGCGTATGCTACTCTCGGAGCTAGAGGGTGCGCTAATCTTTCTCTCACAATAATCACTTATTTAAAATTAACCACAGTTACGGCTCACATGAATGCAATATAACTATTACTTAACACTACACAAATAATAATAATAATGATAATAAGTACACACTTGTATACAGCTCAAAGCGACACTAGAATTCCTCTAATAAAATCACTTAGTACGTTAACGTCGGCGTCTGTGGCCTAATGGATATGAACGCAGTTTCATAATCCAGATATACCAGGTTCGAAACCTGCTGCAGGCGGTTTGGTAGCAGATCGCTTTGTGTGGATTTTTAACAATGGTATAAGCGCCGTACCGTTCAGAAAGCAATGGCAAACTACTGAATGAAAAAAATTGCCTAGAAAATCAGCTTCTATCAAATTATAGATAGACAAACTCTAAAAACATTAACTCCTAAACCTGAAACGTCTAATATTACTAAATCTAAAGTTTATAAAATGTACTCACAGGTAAACATACCTCAATGTCGTTAGTTCTCTTAGCACAGAAGCAACTATGCTACAGCCCGAAACCCCTCTGTGTATTATACGAGGGCGTGTATTGCACAAGAAGACGATCTGGCTACGTCTCAGCTCTGACTGAAGCCTTCAACTCTTTTAGTTTAAATCTTACCTATACTCCCCGTTATCTTATGATAGCCACGTCAAAATGTCCGTCAAAGCTACGCTCATCGCTCTAGAGAGCAAATCAGGATATATATATATATATATATATATATATATATATATATATATATATATATATATATATATATATATATATATATATATATATATATATATATATATATATATATATATATATATATATATATATATATATATATATATATATATATATATATATATATATACTGAAGCACATTAAAAACGCACCACCTGTATAATTCAGGAACAGAGTGTGAAATGTAAATATAAGTGTTTACAAGTTTACATATTTGGAATCTTTATTCATTTTCCTATGAATCTATGCTAGCCATTAATTTGTACATTTGATTGTTATGAAATTAATTGCATTCTGTGCAGGCAAGGGAAAAAACCAAAAATGCAACCAATTAAAAAAAATTCATTCACACTATCCTCAGTATCTGGTATGTCCACCGTGTGCTTGCAAACAAGCTTGGCAGCGGCTCCGCATGGAACGCACAAGTCTCTGAAGGAAATTCCGGGGAATCAAGTCCCATTTACGTGTAAGAGCAGCTTCGAGTTGTTGCAGATTAGCTGGAGAACCTTGCCTGTAGACTCTGCGTCCAAGCTCGTCCAACAGATGCTCTATAGGGGACATGTCTGGTGATAGGGCAGGCCAGTCAATCGTCACAATGTTCTGCTGCTGTAGATATTGCTGCGTAATGCATGCGGTGTGCGCACGTGCGTTATCCTGTTGGAGAAGCTGTAAGTCTGGATAATTTGTGAACGCAGGAGCAACCAATGCACCCAGAACCTCATCTCGATATGTCACAGCATTAACATTTCCACGGAAGACGTAACGAGGCAAGCGATGATGAAAACTGAATCCTCCCCAAATGTGAATACTTACTTACTTAGTCGTTCCCCTTCTACCGTGAGGTGTAGAGGTTTGGAAGAGAGAGCGCCAGACTATCCTATCGGCTGTCTTCCTCCTGGCCTGGTTCCATTCTAGTCCTCGATCCTTCAAAGATTGTCTAATGTTGTCCTCCCAGCGGACTCTGGGTCGTCCTCGGGGTCTGGATCCTTGGCTCTTTGTTTCCCATGCTTGTCATGGTATCCGATCTTCTCCCATTCTGCAGACATGGCCAAACCATCTTAATTGGGACTGTTCTACTTGGGTCTGCAGGGGGTAGGATTTAAGGCCTTGACGTATCGTCTGGTTGCGTACCATGTCTCTTCTTGTTACTTCAACCACCTTGTCAGATACCTCATTTCTGAGGTTTGGATCTGGCTTTTATGGGTTGTAGTCATTGCCCATGACTCGCATCCGTATGTCAAGACTGGGACATAGGTGGAGCGGTATACAGCCATCTTCGTTTTCTTACCAACCTCTCTCTCTTGCTGAGGAATCCTCGATTTATGGCCTGAAAAAGTCTCCCAGCTGCTGCTTTTCGAGTGGCCAACTCTTCTTTGATGCCTCCCTTTCGGTCTATAATAGCTCCGAGGTATTTAAAGTGGTCGACCTGCTCCAGGACCTGTTCTCCCAGCTTAATCTGATGTTTTCTTTCTTCTCGTGATATCACCATGGATTTTGTTTTAGAGCTGCTTATGATCATCCCTCTCTTCTCCAGCTCTTCCTTCCAGACTTGCAGGTTGGATTGGAGATGTGCCTCTGATTTAGCAATCAGGGCAACATCATCAGCAAATGCCAGCTCCGAAATATAGACCTGTCTCATCTTCCAGTACCCCACTGAATACTTTCTTGTTCTCTCCTTACATGCCTTGATGACATCGTCCATAAGGAGTATGAAGAGGTAAGGTGATAGGATATCACCTTGTCTTACACCAGTGGTGGTCCTGAACTCTTCTGACTTATGGTTTGCTGTCCTCACATAATTTCTGCAAGACTTGTAGAAGCTCTGTATAGCATGAATCAGAGGTGCTGGAATATTTTTCCTTGCCAAACAGTCCCAAAGTTTGCTCCAGGGGACCCTGTCAAACGCCTTTTCCAGATCTATGAAACAAAGATGGATCTCACTCTTATACTCAAGGGCCTTTTCACTCAGCTGTCTGAGTGTGAAGATTAGGTCTTGAGTACTTCGGTTTGCTCGGAATCCGCACTGGACCTCATCCAATTGTGGCTCAGCTAGGCGTCGGAGTCTCTGCTCTAGGATTCTAGAGTAGATTTTACCAGGGACACTGAGAAGGGATATGCCTCTATGGTTTCCACATTGTCGATTGTCACCCTTTTTGAAAATCGGTGTTATGATGGCAATCTCCCAATCCTTTGGTATTGTCTTGTTGTACCACGCTGCCTGTAAAACCCTTAAGAGTAATAGGTCGCCTGATGCTCCCATGAACTTAACCATTTCTGGTGTTATACCATCATGCCCTGCTGCTTTGCCCATCTTGATTTTCTCCAGTGCTGCCTTCAGTTCTTCCATCTTTATGTCATCTTCACCATCATTGGTTTTCTCTTCTGTGCTAGTGTTTATCATTTCTGATGCTTCACCATGCTCACCATCCAGGAGTTCTGAGAAATATTCTTTCCATCTTCCCATTACTTCCTTCGGGGCAGTAAGCAATTTGCCTTGCTTGTCCTTTATAAATTTGAGAGGGCATTGTTTTTCCTTCCTCGTGTTCTTTAGGGTCTTATAGAACAATTTCTGGTTTTCTTGTGCATCTTTTTCTAGCTTTTCTCCAAATTCTTCCCAGGACTTCTGTTTTGCTGCTAGCACTTTATTCTTTGCTTCTGTTCTGAGTGTCACATATTCTCTATATTTTTCTATTTGTCCTGTTGTGTTTTTAGCTCCTAAGTATTGTTTCCATGCCATTTTCTTCTCTCTTATTTTCTCTTTGACTTCCTCTGTCCACCAAGGTGTCCTCTTTCTCTTGTTCCCAAGTCGGACTTCTTTGCATGCTTCTGCAGCAGTAGGTCCTAATGCTCATTTCTCCTGCTCGTTTACTTGGTTTCTTGCGTGATGTTGGGCAGTTCCTAGGCTGAGCAACTCTTTCAGTTTTTCTTTTGATTGTTAGCAGGTAGTGATCACTTCCAATCTCTGGCCCCCTCCAGACTCTAGCATCTCGGACATATTTGAATGAGCTTCTCCGAACAATGGCATAGTCGATCACTGACTTCTCATTCTTTGTTGGTTCACATCTAGTGTATGCATGTATGCGCTTATGGGGGAACTTTGTGTTTGTAATGATCAGATTCTGCTCACTGCAGAATCTAAGGAGTCGCTTTCCATTGTCATTGAGAGTATCTTCTCCATATCTTCCGATAACCCCACCCCATCTAGCATGGTCATTTCCAACTCTGGCATTAAAATCTCCGAGCATGATAACTTCATCTAGGCAGTCATCCACTGTCCTTTGCAGCAGCTCGAAGAATTCCTCCTTGACCTCTGCCCTCTCATCCTCATTTGGCCCATACACTATGACCAGGTTGACTATGGTTTCTCCTTCTTTTAGTTTAACAACCATAATGCGCTCTGAGACAAAGTTCCATCCCTTGATACTATCTTTTTGATTTTGGGCCACAATGCAACCCACGCCCCCTTTAGCTCTTTCAGACATGGGTACACCACTGTAGAGCAGCGTGTTGCCATCGAGATCCATAACTCCTTGTCCTTTTTTCTTTGTTTCCGTTATAGCCAGGATTTCTAGTTTTGCTTTCCTCATCATGTGAATGCTGCCACCTCCAAATCGGTTGTGCTGACGAACACAGCAATCTGCAAAGCGCTCTCCACACCGTCGCCAAATCCGCATACGTCCATCAGCAAAGGATATGTTGAACCTGCTCTCGTCTGTGAATAGGACAGCATTCCACTGCAGTCTAGTCCATCTGACATGTTGCTCTGCCTATTGCAGGCGCTGCTGACGATGTCTGTGAGTCAAGTTTGGCCCAACATAAGGTCGTCTTGCAGTAAGGCCTGTATCTCTGAGTCGTCGTATGACTGTCATTCGAGAGACTTGCACACGTCTACCCACTATTGCTCTTGCTGTTTGACTTGCCGGTAGAGAACGATTCCTTAGGTGACTCAGCACAATATGATGATCTTGCGCAGGGGTAGTAACTCGTGGTTGGCCACTCCGAAGTCTATCCCAGGCGTTGTCAGTGGTTCCGTAACGTTCATTGAGACGTACAATATTGCTGTGGTGGCAATTCATCCTTCTGGCAATGGCCCGCGAGCTCATTCCGGTCTCCAACATACCAATGGCTCGTTGGCGGTCGTTTTCAGATAGTCGTGGCATTTCAAGCACATGTACTGGGTGTTTTGTCTCAACGGCCTTTTTATACCGAGTATACTGCCACAACGCGTACACATTTTCAGGGTCATAGCTGTTAGGAATCGTGTTGCACGTGTAACTTTCATTGTTTTCATGTAGTCTGTACACAAACCCGTGGGTTGAATCATTCACTTTCCATTCCAGCAGCCATTCGCTTTCTACCTCATGACAAACATGGGGAAAATCCATTCCCATACTTTTTTTTTTCCAGCTTCTCGGCATCAGTATATGTAATAGTGGTGCGTTTTTAATGTGCTTCAGTATATATATATATATATATATATATATATATATATATATATATATATATATATATATATATATATATATATATATATATATATATATATATATATATATATATATATATATATATATATATATATATATATATATATATATATATATATATATATATATATATATATATATATATATATATATATATATATATATATACTGTTCAAAAAAAGAAACGCAACATTATTGCAGTGGTAATGGACACCAAACATTGATTACGGAAACCTCATCTCATCTCATAATCGGAACCTCTTCTACCCTGTAGTGGATTTTGATGGTATTTGTATGGTTGTGTTATCACCTAGTGTGATGCGTGAGGTCAGCTGTGAAGGCTCCTGAAATATGTGTAGCTGTGAATGTACAGAAGACCCTTCTTACTACCACTATACGACCTCACACATTTCTTTTTTTCTAATGAATGTGGCTACGTTAAAATCTAGGGTACTGAATGTAATGTGTTGTATTGACATATACAAACACACACATACAGATATTAAATAATATAATATTATCAATAAAATTTAGAACACAATGAACTAAATTCAGCTGGTGAAATTTTAGAAAGTAAATCTTTTTTAAATTTATTTGTTCTGAACCAAGGTTTTATTTTGGCCAGAACATATGAAAGATTTTGAAATTTATGAGTGAATGGCATGAATAAATGGCATGATAAATAAAAGGTGTGTACGTATACAATTTTCACGATTAGTTAATATTTCTGCAGTTCATAATTTTATTTTCCCTGGGAGAACGATGAATAGATGTGCTGTTGGGGTGGCTTCATCCCTCCCTGTCTATGCCTACCAAACATTGTCCATTTATGATGGAAGGAAATGGGATGTTTTAGTAGTACTTCACTTTGGGTGCTATGTCTATGAAGTTGGTGTAAATCCAGCAGACCAGCCTGCTTACGTAACTTTGAAAGAGTAGTTCTGGTGCTGGAATCTGGTGGCCCCACCTCTCCGTGCTTGGGGGCAATATATCGGGTGGCCCCACCTCTCCGTGCTTGGGGGCAATACAAGGCTGTTCTGCCGAGATGCGACACTGCACGGGTCCTCACTGTCAATTATTTACCCAGCATTTGACACCACCTTTTGGTGTCAACATAAAAAACTCACAGCTCTGAAATAAAGTATTGGTTTAGGTTCAGAACCTTACCTAAGGAGCCACTTCTACACGTAACAATTTACAATAACACCACTTAGACAGGGTCAGATCTCTCTGACCATACAACACATCTTACCAAGTTGGTTTCACATAGGATAAGTTCTCCCAGACTACATATTCCGAAATATGTTTATTAGCTTCCTGCCATAGAATAGGATAGGTGATTGA
>JAMPIV010019237.1:332500-555613 GCA_024509875.1 Oreohelix idahoensis | reverse complement strand
CAAAATTCTTTCAGCCGGCAATATGCCACGCGCTTGTAAAAATTTGACAGCGTCATTTTCAGTGCGTGGCAAGATCGATAAATTGAACTCCATGTTGATACAAAGGCGGTCGGATCGTCGAATGGGCGGTTGATACAAAAGTCGGATCGGGAGTTGTGAAATAAAAAGTCGGATTCGCGTTTTCAAAAACCTGAACTTCCGGGGCCCGCTTTCTAGACCAGTACCATATATATATATATATATATATATATATATATATATTATATATATATATATATATATATATATATATATATATATATATATATATATATATATATATATATATATATATATATATATATATATATATATATACATTTATTTTACAACATAGATGACAAATACCAAGTTTTTTTAATAAATGTATTTAATATCACAGTGTTTTTGTTACAACTGCTGCCCAGAACAGATATATATATATATAAAATATAAAAAATCGGTAATGGCGGAAAATATAAAAAATCGATTATGGCGGCGTAGGTTACTAAAGGGGATTTTAAAGGGAGAGGGTATTTACTTTGGCTGGCGAGGGTGACGACGCATGTGTGTGTTGGGGTGTAGCTGGCGGGTGTGGGTGGCAATGTTTTGGTATTTTAATTGTTGTGTGTTGTTGTAGTGTGTTGTTTCTTTATACAACATTGTCGTAATTTTTATCTGAGAGGGTGCTGATGAATATTGGTCCCTTTAGAGTGTAAAGTGATATTGAAGGCTCTGTGAGAATAAGGATTTAGGAGAATGAGGTAGTAGATTCACAAGCGCTGTGAAGGAGCAAGGACAGTCTCTTATTACGACAATATCTGTTTTCTCACAGACTACTCCTATCTCTCTTCTGCACAACCAATTGTTTGTCAGTTCCAGTCGCTCAACGCGCTCACCGATTTGGTGATTCTGTCGCTCAACGTACATGAATACAACCTACACAGATGGAAATGTTTGGAGTTTTAGGCCAACCGACAACCAACACAAATAAATATTAATACCTTTATTATCATAAAGGACTCACACATAATTGTACATTTACAGTCAAAAATCAAAGGTTACAGAATACAAATATGATAAAGGGAAGAGGGGGTTTTTTGAGGAGAAATATCCCCTCCACCGTTTCCCATTTATATTTACTAACAGACAAAACCCGGTCCCAAAGACAAGAAAGGGGGGGCGATCAGAGATAGGCAATTTAACCCACTGGTAAAGTTATTACTCTGAGGCCAGGGGTTACAGAAAAAAAAGGGGGGGGGGGGGGGGGGGGGGGAGAACAAAGCTAGGGTCCTCAATTGTCTCCCTTTAAATCAACAAATTTTACGGGAGGGGGGAATGAACACAGTTACCCAATCCCGCTAGGAGAGATCCCGTACAAGGAATATAAGGCACCTTAGTACAAGGTCGAACTAATTAAAAGGGTAAAGAAAAGATAAATCTCCTTTCATTCAAAAAAACACACTAGGGCTGGCCATCCCCACAAACACACACGCAGACTTATCGAAAGGTGAATTCTGGCACTTCATAGGAAATACATTAAAAAAACAGCACTAAACCTTGGCTTAGGTAAAAGTATTTTTCTTCCGTGTACAGCCCCAGATTTTGCGGGTTGTTGAAGTTAACAAAGTGTCCCGAAATCGCTGGACGTTGAAGTTTAACGGTACTGTTTATTTATTAGATAAAGTTCCTAAAGAAAGGCACAGGCACTTGGCTAGGCGTGAGGTATGGTGTGGTTCCTAAAATTTGCACAGCTGGTGGAGATAACTTCCTTTTTCCGTAATGTCACAAGTTAAGAAAACACTGATGTAAGTTCTTCTTCGGGGGGGGGGGGGGGGGTTAAAATCCACTGAATATACGTGACAGACAGTGTTCAAGTAGATCGATGCTTTTTCTTCACAAATAGGGGCAGTGAATAAAATATGTTCTGCTTCCAGTTTTCTTTAAGGACTCTATATGAACTAGTATTTTTAAAGTGTTTCTTGAATGGCTTTATTCTCAGTTACGTTCAGAGGAGCGGGGCCCATTACAGGTCGCCACAAGTTTAGCTTTAAAATGTTCATATGTTACTGGAGTTATCGAATTGAGTTTGGCAGAACTCTGTATATAATTAATAATTGCTGGGATGCAGGTTGAATGATCGTTCTGAATGAAAGATAATCAAAACAAGAAATGCATTACAAATCATATTATAATCTGACGCGATAAATTACAGTTAGCCTATTTACTTATTAGCGTCGTCAATTTACAAATAAGGAAAACTTCCCGTGAGTTAAAAATAATTAAAAGCACATCTATCTATACAGAACTAAACTGTATTAAAGTTATAATTCTCTTTAACGTCTGCAAAATAAATTTACGCGTCAATTGTATTAGGAAATACTTTTAGCTGTAACATTAGTTTGCACTAGAACTTTGAAAATGTGTTTATTTAATAAGGTTAAATTTACACCACAATCCATTGAAATCAATTGAAATAACTCGACCACTGATCACTCGAAGCTAATGTATAAATTACCGTCTGCACAGAAAGAATACACTCCAATAGTCACGAAGGTAGATGAAATCCAGCAGGAATCCGACTATGCTAGTGCAACTAGGATTCTGTCAGAGCGAACGATAAAATGCAGTTTATCGGAGTTCTCTATTTATACTTCTCGAATGTAACTTGAATAGGGCGTGTTAAATTTTCGCACCTTTCTTGAACTTGAGCAAAATTCGAGATACCTCGCCGTTGTGTTAATCGTGGCGATTCCTTCGTTTCCCCCGGTCTACCGATTTCCTTCCGTCTCAGGCTGCTCGCATAAGAGTGCGAAAATTTCCCGAGAAGCTAACTCTGTGAGCTGAAAGTTCCTGATTCTTTAGATCGCGGCCGCTCCACGTTGAATTCTGAAGATCAGCCTGTTCTTTGATGGTACCGCTGTTCTGAGAGCTTTGGCAACTCCCACCAGGCGGGGTGACAGCCAGGTAAGAAAATGATCTGCTGTTTATTGCTCTAGAAACAGGAGTGAGTCTATGGCCCGTCCTTTTTCGGGCCGGCGTTAAGGAAAAGATTGCTATAAATCGTTCTCAGAAATGGTTGTGGGCGGGATTTAACCTCCCATCAAAGGTCATGCGATCTCAAACGTTCGCATAAGATAGCAGGCTACATATTAATGATCCAGCGTGTAAGGTTCTCGTGGAAATGTTGCATGCCGGTAAAAGTTACAACAGATGATCAGGGGTTCTAAAGTTATGAGAGGCCAATATTCTGTTATCATCCATCGAGTCAGGGAAATTCATTTGTCATACTTAGACGTACGTCACAATCGTCCCCACTTTTGAGACATGGAAACTCGTTTTCATGTTTCATTTATGACAATGAAGCTGCCCTGATCGGTAGCTTTTGGATGATTGGCATCGTCGATTTTCTCCTCTTCCTCCGTGGTCCAGTTTTTACTCAAGAAGTCAGCTCCGACATTCTGTTTTCCTGGAATATATTCCACTTTGAAGGAATAAACACTCAATAGCAAGGCCCAACGCATTATCCTTGCGTTGAATTCCTTCTTGGCCCCAAGGAAAGCTAGTGGAGCATGGTCTGTTTGCACCGTGAAAGAAGTACCATACAGAAACTCATGATGGCGTCTGATGCCATGAATCAGAGCGAGACATTCTCTTTCAACGACACTGTAGTTGCGTTCCGCTTTATTCAGTTTCCGACTGCCATAGGCAACTGGAAATAGCATGTTCAGGTCACTGTCATCGGCTTGCAGCAATGTTGACCCGATGCCCTGACCTGACGCATCAACTCTCAGTATGAAAGGTTTCTTAAGGTCAGGTAACCTTAGGATGGGGTATGCCGACAACTGTCCTTTCAAAGTGCTGTATGCATGTTCGCACTTTTGATTCCACATGACCTTATCAGGACAACCTTTCTTGGTGAGGTCAGTCAGAGGTGCTGTCAGTCCGTTGAAGTTCTGGATGTATTTCTGATAGTATGCACATAGCGATATGAAGGAACGTACGTCTTTCTTCGTTCGGGGTCTTTTTGCTGCCACAATTTTCTCCACGTTCTTCTTAATAGGCCAACTGCATCCGTGAGAAATAGTATGCCCCAGGAAGTCTAACTGTTCAAACCCGATGAGACATTTGCTAGGTCTGGCTGTGAGACCCGTTTCCTGTAGTCTCCTGAGGAGCATAGCAACCGTAGCAATATGTTCTTCATAGGTTTCCGATGCAATTAATATGTCATCCATGAAATTATGGATATGGGGACTTTGCAAAGGCTCTAGAAGCTTCCTCATCATCCTGGTGAACACTCCTGGTGCGTTATGCAAACCGAACGGCATCACATTAAATGTGTAATGTCCTTCGCTAGTGCTGAAAGCTAACAAAGGTTTAATTTCCTCCTTGACTGGTATTTGATAATAACCTTTACTGAGGTCAATCTTGGAGAAGATCTTTGCTTTGCTGAGCTTGGTGAACAACTCAGAAACAGTTTGGAGAGGTTCGGGCTGGAATTCCGTTACAGCGTTTAGCAACCTGTAATCAATGCACAGCCGAACTTCCTTATTGGGCTTCTGCAACAGCACTACACTCGAGCTGTAAGGAGATGTAGACTCACTGATAATTCCTGCCTGACGCAGCTTGTCTATTTCTCCGCGAAGTGCATCCGCTTTAGCGTACGGGATGGGGTAAACTCTGGTTTGAACAGGGGTCTCGTTTGTTAATTTCATATCAAATTCAATGAGATTTGTTCGACCAGGTACATCCGTTAAGACTGCACTGTACTGTTTTAGTAGAGCCCTGGTTTCTGTTTGTTGTTCTGGTGAGAGATTGTCGCCGAACTTGACATCTTTAAAGGATTCTGTGGGTTGCAGTGGATACTCCATGCAACCATCATCATCTTCCTCGTCTTCCGTTGCTATGGCGACAGCCAGGAGATGCTCGGAGGATGGCACCGGTCTTTCCAAATATTTCTTTAGCAGATTTATGTGGAAGACCTTCTCCTTTCCTTTGATGGAGATCTTGTAATTGGTACGTGAGATCTTTTTAAGGACGGTAAACGGCCCTTGCCATCCGATGCGAAGTTTATTGCTTCCGGTTGGGAGTAGCAACAAAACTTTCTCCCCTGGTTGGAGCTCTCTCTCTTTTGCAGCTTTGTTGTATCTTTTAGCGTGTTTAGCGCGGGCTTTCGTAAGGTTGGTTGTAGCTAGATCCCATCCTAGCTTTAGCCTTTCCTTGAGCTCAGATACATACTTGCTTGCAGAGACGACTGTCTCGTCAGCCTTTTGGTCTGTCAGGGACCGAAGTAAGGCTTCTAGTGGCCCCTTAATAGGTCTGCCAAATAAAAGTGTAGCTGGCGCAAAACCCGTAGACGCTTGGGGTACCTCTCGGTAGGCGAATAAGGCAGCCGATATATATTGGTCCCAGTCTTCCGGTTTCTCCTGACCCAGCTTACGTAACATCATGGTGAGGGTACCGTTAAAACGTTCCACGAGCCCATTTCCGGCCGGATGGTAGGGACTTGTGTGGATATGTTTGGCCCTCAAGATCTTAAAGATCTCCTCCATTAACAGGCTACGGAATTGGGATCCATTGTCCGTCAAAACTTGTTGAGGGAATCCCAACCGTGTAAAAATTTGCACAAGGGCTTCTGCGACATGCTTGGAATCTATGCATGTTAGCGGTACAGCTTCGGCCCACATTGTGCAAGTGTCGACTAAAGTCAGGATGAACCTGTGCTTTCTTTTGGTCCTTTCCAGTGGTCCAATGATGTCGACAGCAACCCGTTCAAATGGAGTCCCTACTATTGGCATTTGCCCCATGGGTACTGGGGGTGTCAAGTGCTTGGGTGCTACCCGTTGGCACTGGGCGCAGGATTTCACATACCTGATAATGTCAGAGTTCATTCCTGGCCACCAATAGTGGGTTTTTATTCGCTGAATAGTGGCGTTTTGTCCCATATGTCCGCTAAAGGGAAGAGAGTGCCCCATCTCTAAGATCTGGCTTCGGTACTGCGTCGGAACTAGGAGCTGGTTATTCCCCGTGTCCGGGTTGCCTGTTCTACGATACAATACGCCATCCTTAGAAAAGATGTCTCCGTTGTGTCTGGGGTCCTTAGCCATGGGCAGTTTTTTAAAGCAGAGCTCTAGAGTAGGGTCCTTTTGTTGCGCCTCCTTCAGTTCGTTCGGCAACAAATTTGGCGCAGGCTCCCTCTCCTTCTTGGCTTGCCCTCTTGTGGTTACCGCTGCCACAATCGGCTCCTTTGGTCTCCCAATAAACACATATCTACATCCCAGGATAACTGGGTAGATAGGATCATCCATAATGGCCGCTTTTATAACTCCTTTGACAAAGTCAGAGTGTATTTCTACCAGTGCGATAGGAAGCGTCCTGGGCGCATCACTCTTAAACACTCCACTAAGTTTGACGGTTTCCTCTGTCTCCTGACCTGGTTTGACTAGGTGTCTAGCAACAATACAACTAAAACTTAATCCAGTGTCAAAGAGACAAGTGGTTGAGGTACCATTCAAAATTACAGTTCCTCGAGTTGAGGGTCGGTCCCCCTCAGGTTGAGAATCACTGACATTGATTCTACCTTTCGAGGCTGTATGCAAACATCTAACGCGGTTTGAACCGGTTTGTTTGCCCTGATCAGACGTTCCTGGTGTAGGGGTCTTCCCTTTTCCTTGACCTTGGTGGCCGCGCTGCCACGTAGGCTTGGTGGGTTGATCAGAATTGTTGTTGGGGGGTATCGGGTTTTGTAGAATTTCGATTTTTCCTGGGGAGGTCTCTGGGTATTATTTTCTCGTTGGTTATAATTCTGAGAGGAATTAGAGGAATAGGATGACTGCTCTAGATTTTGTTTACGAGATGGCTCATCTGTGGGTTTACGTTTAGTGCTGGGAAGTTCGGCCATTGCATTGGTATAGCGTTCGGCCTTATTGAGTATGTCCTCAAGCCTGACTGCGCCCTGTTCAGCCAAAAATCTACGGGTTTCGTTTGACAAAGTTGCCTTTATCTGTTCCACAAGAACAAGTTCAAGTAGTCCCTCATATGTAAGAGGTAGGTCAGATAATTCAATGCACTTTGTCAAATAGCCCGTGAGACGTGAAGAGAATTGGGGGAATGTTTCCGTGCTCTCTTTTCGGCTGTTTCTGAACGTTTGCAGAAATTTTCGGGCGGTCATTTCGAACCGCTCTAGCAAGGCCTTCTTAAGCATGTCGTAATCATGTTGGTTCGGTCCCAGCTTTGTGTATACGTCATAAGCATTCGCTTTTAGTGACGTCGAGAGTTTAAGTGCCCAGCGGGAACTCTCTAACCCATACAGATTTGCGAGCCTTTCGAATTTTTCTAGGTAGCTGTCAATTTTTTCGTTAGGGCTAGGAAAAGACTCTAAAGCAAAAGACATCGCAGTTAATTGGGCAGACTGAGTGCTGGAGAGATCCATTGTTTGAGACTGGGGTGAAGACGGCTCTCCATTATTTGAAGTAGAGGCACTCCGACTCTCTAAAGCCTTGAGCGCTAATTCATGCTGTCTTTCCTTGTCTCTCTCTCTTTCCCTGCGGGCGTCCATCTCTGCCTCAATTTTCTTCTGCTCCAATTGACGATCGTCCGCTTCTTTCTTCCTAGCTTCTGCCCTCTCTTCCTCCGCGTCATACCTTTGCAGTTCCTGGTTGATAAACAGATTCGCGGCTTCTGTGTCTAATCCTGAGTCTTTCGCTTCCTGTCTCAAAATGGATCTTATCCTAATTCTCTCAGCCATTGTCAAAGAACTGGATGCTTCTAAGACTAGAGAATAGTAAGATGGAACAAAAAAGGGAAAAACTCAAAGCCGCTACGAGAAAAACAAAGTAAAAAAATTTACTGAATGACCTCGTGTTTTAACTTATCGCCGCTATTATTGTCACTAAAGACTCGTAACGCAAGCAACTATGCCAATTAAATGGTAAGTTACACTAGAAAAGAATCTACTCTTACTAACAGTAGAGAAAAATTTATATTAAACAATTTAAAAGGGAAAAAAAAAATTCCCAGAAAATGTTAATTCTCTAACAACAAACTCCGTCCCTGAAGACAATTTTTGAGATGAGACGTAGTTAACTTAATTTTAAAAAATCAGAACAATCCGTCTTTAGCTTAGCTCAACTCAAACGCTTCATAACCTTTAGTGATTGTAAAACAATCACGCAGTCCCAGCAATTATATAACCAAAAATTTTCAATTCCCTCTGCCAGAGAATACAAATGTGACAATCTTTTATTATCACTAACTGCCTGTTCCTGTGGAAAAACAAACCTGTCTTAATTATTGTGTGGTTGGCCCAAAATACTGAACGGCTTGGTCTAGGGGAAGTAATACTTTTAAAGATTATACCCTACTTCACAAAGACAATCAACCACACTCTATTTTAACTAAGTTCAGAATCCCGGACGAGCCCCCATATATTGTCGTAATTTTTATCTGAGAGGGTGCTGATGAATATTGGTCCCTTTAGAGTGTAAAGTGATATTGAAGGCTCTGTGAGAATAAGGATTTAGGAGAATGAGGTAGTAGATTCACAAGCGCTGTGAAGGAGCAGGGACAGTCTCTTATTACGACAATATCTGTTTTCTCACAGACTACTCCTATCTCTCTTCTGCACAACCAATTGTTTGTCAGTTCCAGTCGCTCAACGCGCTCACCGATTTGGTGATTCTGTCGCTCAACGTACATGAATACAACCTACACAGATGGAAATGTTTGGAGTTTTAGGCCAACCGACAACCAACACAAATAAATATTAATACCTTTATTATCATAAAGGACTCACACATAATTGTACATTTACAGTCAAAAATCAAAGGTTACAGAATACAAATATGATAAGGGAAGAGGGGGTTTTGAGGAGAAATATCCCCTCCACCGTTTCCCATTTATATTTACTAACAGACAAAACCCGGTCCCAAAGACAAGAAAGGGGGGGCGATCAGAGATAGGCAATTTAACCCACTGGTAAAGTTATTACTCTGAGGCAAGGGGTTACAGAGAAGGGGGGGGGGTGTAGAACAAAGCTAGGGTTCTCAATTGTCTCCCTTTAAATCAACAAATTTTACGGGAGGGGGGAATGAACACAGTTACCCAATCCCGCTAGGAGAGATCCCGTACAAGGAATATAAGGCACCTTAGTACAAGGTCGAACTAATTAAAAGGGTAAAGAAAAGATAAATCTCCTTTCATTCAAAAAAACACACTAGGGCTGGCCATCCCCACAAACACACACGCAGACTTACCGAAAGGTGAATTCTGGCACTTCATAGGAAATACATCAAAAAACAGCACTAAACCTTGGCTTAGGTAAAAGTAATTTCTTCCGTGTACAGCCCCAGATTTTGCGGGTTGTTGAAGTTAACAAAGTGTCCCGAAATCGCTGGACGTTGAAGTTTAACGGTACTGTTTATTTATTAGATAAAGTTCCTAAAGAAAGGCACAGGCACTTGGCTAGGCGTGAGGTATGGTGTGGTTTCTATATTAACTCTATCGATTTTTGGTCGTGAGCGATTTCGATTCATAGCCTGTCTTCGAAAGTCGTCGTCACGAGATGTTTTCCCAGCTCACATGTCGCTGTATTGTACTGCATCGGTTGATGCATGTCCCAAGGACCATTACTTGCTACTTTGTTAAATGAACTAGGCTTGGAAAACCTTTGTTAACTAGAGGATATTTTTGAGGACATTATTTATACTTCGGCAGACGTGTCTGTCTTGCTGAAGTCAGATTAAGGAGAGTGAACTGATCTCATACATCTGGTTACCTTCTGGCTAAGATAGAAAGGGATGGAGAATTTTCCCGACTACATTACAGCCTTATAATGTATTGACATGTCTGTGAATCACCTTTGTTATGATGCTGTCTACCGTCCATTGCTATACTGACATTGTTGCTGTGATAATGACTGTCTGATGTACCTACATATTCGCGTATACATTTTGTCACTGTGGCGTCCACAATAAATGATACAGAAAAACGTCTAGCTGTTACAAGCATCATTGACTTTATACGTCGTGAGTTTACTGACGTCCTATGTGGATTGCCCTGTTATTTTGTATGAACATTGTTTGACTGAACACATCTGCACACTACACAAAACCAGACATGCGGATACCATCCATCATCATATGGCATCACGCATCATTTGGTGGCCATAAGCTGGTTTGATTCTGGTACCAGCAAACACGGGGTCCCTTACCCACTTCATTTTCAACAAGAATTCATCAGCATCCTTCAAGAAATTAACATTCTTCAAGACAGTCAACATCTTCAAAATTTTCAAAGTACTCGGCGTTGCCCGGTAAAAGTCAAAATTTCAACTTTTTGACGGAAACAAGAATTTGACAGTACCCGGCGTTGTTACTTGTTGCCGGATAACTCGGACTGCTGTTATCTTTTACGCAAGTCAAGCAAGTTGCTGCTGTCAAGGTTCCAGTGCTGTCGTTTTTTGTGAAGGTCAAGTGCCGGTTGAAACGGGTTGTTTTCTGAAGAAGGCCAAGTACCGATTTCCATCAACTTACTTTTGGATTAGAAGGTCAAGTGCCGAAACAACTCAACATACAGTATGTCAGAAGCTCAAGTACCATCGTGTTAGCAGTGGAAGCAGTTCAGATGTGCCATCATCGTTGGAGCTTCGCTCTTTAGGACGTTGATTGACATCCGTTTTTTCTGCTGTTCTACGATTGGAAGCCTATAAGTTAAGTGGCCTGTTTGTATGTAAACTGTGCCCTTATACTTCTGCTGAGTCTTCTGTGTATCATCTCATTCTATATGTTATATGTTTATATGTTATTCGTATATTTATATGTTTATATTTCAGCGGGTTCTCGGTTGGGTGGTGTCTCCCTTAGATTATGCCACGTCATAGAGGTCGTCTATTGTGAGCGTTTTCTGTAGGGTGAGCAAATTTCCGATACTGGAATTTGCTAAGCGACTTCTGTTGCTATTTATGTTAGCTGTGATGACATGTTTTAATATTGTTTTCGTTATTATTCGCATTCTTTAGTTTTGTTTTGATTTGTTTGTATTTGTTAGCCTACTCTTGACTACAGTTTAGTTTCATACTACATTTTTGTTTATACACTGTGGTGTCATGTATTTTGTTTAATTATATCGCAGATATCGTCACATTTTTTGTGATATTTCATTAATTTCTGCTTTATTTTTAGTTGATTTCTGCGAACGTTTTTGTATTGTTGCTGATCTTTGTTATTGTTTACATTGTTATTGTTTACATTGTTTGCATTGTTTACATTTTCAATGTTTACATTCTGCATGTGTTTACATAGTCATTGTTTACAGTTATAGTAATTAGTTAATGGGCTATGCTAATGCACTGTTACTACTACACTGATGATAAATGAATGATGAATAGTGTCGTGCACTATTGAATGAGAAGTGCACTTATGATCAAGAATTGATTGTTGATATTTCATATACAAGTTCTTTGATTGGAGACTTGTTTCCCACAGAGACTGGGATAATATAAGGTGATGTGAATATACAAGTGCTTAATTAAGACTTGTTAACTTAGGTTTGAAATAAATTAGTTAATTATTTCAGGTTTTGGACTCATATGTTAGACAACATGTCTACATTTGAGCACTTTATTGAGCAGGGTAAATTGCTTGGGAAGACTGGTGATAAGTTAGAAGAATTTGCAACTGCTCGATATGATAAAGCAATGGAAGCTGAACAAAAGAAACTGCATATGGAAGCTGAACAAAAGAAACTGCAGATGCAGGTGGATGAAAAAAGATTCCAAATGGAAATGGAAAAACAAAAAAGGGAATCAGAAGCTGAGGAAAGAAAACTCCAGCTAGAAGCTGAAAGATTTCAAAAAGAGGCTGAGAATAAAAGACTTGAAAAAGAAGCTGAGAATAAAAGACTTGAAAAAGAAGCTGAGAATAAAAGACTTGAGAAAGAAGCTGAAAGACTTCAAATAGAGGCTCAGGCTGAGGAGAGAAGATTACAGAGAGAGTCTGATGAGAGGAAAGAGAAAGCAAAAATGGAACATGAAGAAAAGGTCTTAGCTTTAGAGTTGGAAAAAATTGAAATTGATGAACATGAGTAATGGTAATGATTCAAACAAGGGTTCATCTTCTGGTAAGGCTAATAATGATACTTTTAAGTGACAAGAACAATTATGAGGTTGTCAGGGCCGCTCTGTTAAAGAAATATCAGCTTAACGAAGACGGCTATCGTCTACAATTTAAAAACATGTTACCTGAAAATGGAGTTGAATTCTCCGAGTTTATTGCAAGAATACGCATTACTTTCTCACAATGGGTTGAACTATCTAAGACGGAAAAAACTTATGAAGGACTTATGGACTTAATACTTAGAGACAAAGTCATGTCGTCTGTCAATGAGTCTTTCCTTGCTTTCCTTCATGAACGTAAACCTAAAACAATAAAAGAAATGGAAGATTTCTGTTGCCAATACGTAACTGCGCACCCACACATAACCATGGGTAACTCTAAGGTGAAAGAAGGTTTACCAGTTGCTTCGGCAGCTCCGTATGGCCAAAACTTTGCTCGTAGATCCCAACAAAATTTTGATAGAAAGAGTAGCGGTAATTTCTGTCAAAATCATGGAAACCAATTTCATGGTGATTCTTCTTCGAAGAATTGGAGACAACTGTTGCAAGTGGAATTTATGGAAGGGGAAGTAATCTTTAGAATGGTGTTTTGAACATATTAAATTTCGAGTTGCAACGCTTGATTAAGCGGATACTTGTTTGACTTTAGGATAGAATTATCTTTTCCTATTTTTCGGGTGACAGAGTACAGATAAGCGTGTGAACGCTGTTTAATGTATTTATTCTGTACTGTTTTGAGTTATGTGAATAGCTCGCTAGTCTGCATGTGTTATCGAGAACGGTGTTCAAGACAACCGAATCTCGTGACGGGTTTTTTGGTGGGACTAGTGTGTGATTTTGGGGAGTTGTGTTTTGGGCGTGGACCGTGTAGGTCGAGTCCCAGTGTTTTTGGATAATGTATGCCTACGTAGGATTTGAGAAAATGTCGACTTATATATTTCGCTGTGTGTACAGCCTATTTGATAAACTGCAGTGAAGACTGTTTAGGCCATATGAAGATTATTATAGCTGCCGTGTGTTGCAGGCTTTATTGAGTAATGCAGTACTGTTTAGGCCATATGAAGATTATTATAGCTGCCGTGTGTTGCAGGCTTTATGGAGTAATGAAGTACTGTTTAGGCCATATGAAGATTATTATAGCTGCCGTGTGTTGCAGGCTTTATGGAGTAATGAAGTACTGTTTAGGCCATATGAAGATTATTATAGCTGCCGTGTGGTGCAGGCTTTATTGAGTATTGAAGATTTGTTTAGGCCATATGAAGATTATTATAGCTGCCGTGTGATGCAGGCTTTAGTGAGTATTGGAGTACTGTTTAGGCCATATGAAGATTATTAGAGCTGCCGTGTGATGCAGGCTTTATTGAGTATTGAAGTACGGTTTAGGCCATATGAACATTATTATAGCTGCCGTGTGGTGCAGGCTTTATTGAGTATTGAAGTACTGTTTAGGCCAGGATGTGGACAGGCCGTATTATATTAGGTATTAATGCCCGGGAAATTATGTTATAATGATTTCGTGCTTTGCTAGCGAATGCGAGTACATTTATGGCCAGTAATAACATTCATACTGAAACCACTCGGTTACATTTATGGTGGTTTACAGTCAACAGGATCTGACATCTACGACTATTCGCGTCGATAGCCTAAGTGGCGTAGTTTTCGTATCGTTGGATATCATTTAAGATGTGCCTGGGTGGCGTATACGATTAAGAAATTGTTACCTCTACAGTGATATGTACTTGAAGCAAGAGGATAATATGAAGCAAATTTTGTCCACCAGACCATAACATATCTAGAGGATCAGTCACTACAAGTTGGAAATAATACATATGACTTTCACGTGACAAGAGTGTACAACACTTGACTGTGTTATAATTAGCCTTATGTAGGCGTGGCTTGAATCTGGTGTACTTCAGAACTGTGACCTAAATATTATCTGCGTGGGTGGCGCATTTGAGAAACAACGCACGCTTTATTTGGTAGAAGGCAACTTTACAACAGTAGCAATTGACGTCCTATTTCGTGCCTATAGACTACAACAACGTCTGCAGTGGTCAAGGAAGTTCAATTAGACTTGGACAGTATTTGTACCAGCATTTGTACGGGTTGTCACAGATTTCTGCAATATTCGAGTTACCTGTGCCAGTTATCACCATCACAAGTTCCAGTATGTTATGATACACGGAGTTGCCGTGTACATTTCAGACTACAGAAGAGTCAAGAGGGGCAGTGTGTGCTGTATTATGGTTCCTGTCAACGTGTGCATTGTTAAGCACATATCATATTGACGAAATTACCTGAAGACAAGCGAATCAAGTTCCAGTGCTTTCCCGCAGTGGAGGTTTTAGCAGTCTATGTGATATCCAGTATCGTGGCGGAAAAGAAGCGGGATCATTGACAAGATAAGTGATTGTGTCTTGTGTAAATTGTGTCACTTCATATATGTCGCTAGGCCTCCCTAATTGCTCATTTTGTTATTATTGTTGTTTATGTCTAATTTGACATATGATTAAGATTTGATGCATAGGTGTTAATGGCTGTTGACATATGTCGATTTTCCTGATAATGATGTGACTTGATAAAGGTGTTAATGTATCGGCATCTCTAGAGTTATTTGCTGAACATAACTTTAAGCTTCTGTGTAATTCAATAATGGCTAAGGATTTGGTGAATTTGCTACGGCACCTTCGTGTGTTTTTGCAACAGAATATTGAGCTTGAACACGGACATATAGTGCAAAGCATGTTCAAAATAATCCATAACCATACTTCTGATGAGCAGGAAAGGGAATTGAGAATTGAGAAACAAGCAAAAGTAAACAAACAAAGTGCTCTACAGCAAAGAGAGAATTTCCTAGAAGGTGTTGCTAAAGAGAACGAACTACAGGCAACTGTGTATAGGCTTAAAAGTGAGATACTTGAATCAAACTCAGAACTTTCTAGTGCACAAGCTACATTAAATTCAACTTTAAGCAAAGTCCAAGACTTGGAAACTCAGATAGGTAATCTCACGCGGGAACTTCAAGAACAGAAAGAGATGTATGAGAAATTGAAGGTTGAGAGAAATGTCTGTGAGAAGACTTACATAGAAATGCTTCATGAGGTGATGAATGATAATGCGATGCTCAGTGATCAAATTGGGGAGATGAATATTGTACCCCCCAAGAAGAGTAATGAGATTATGAAAAACAATGATGATGTCCAGACTGAAACACTTCAGATAGAGTTGACTCAGTTGAGGGCAAATAAAGAACAGTACGAGAAAGAGACTTTAGTGGAGTTGACGGCTGAGAAAGAGAAGGTCGCTAAAATTGAAAATTTGCTAGCAGAAGAAAGCGACAAAGTTTTGGCTGTTAAGGAGTTAAATAAAAGGTTAAGTGAAACGATTTCACTTAAAGATATTGAAATTGCGGAAGCAAGGGAAAGAATATTTGGCTTAATAGATATGGTTTTGAAAAACAAAAGGTGCTCTTCTGTCAATGTTCACAATGATAGACAGAAAGTTGCGAAAAGTCAGCCCCATATACTTTTTGCTCAGAGAGATGTCATTCATGGTAAAGACAGATCTTATCGTGGTAAATACAACTTTAAAAGTTCTAATATTACTGATAGTTCCAGTGATAATTCTTGGCGTCAGACCAACAAAGATTCTAGTGTAACAGGCAGTTCCGTTGGTCAGGAAAAGAAAGGTGATATATTTCAGGTCAAGACTCATAAGAGCAAATATTTGTCTACTACTGGAAATACTCAGAAATTAATAGCGGGTGTTGAGACTATTACTACTTGTTCCAAAGATGAAACCCATATGCGGAACAATAGAGATACTATTGTTTCTGGCAGTTGTCAAACTCAGCACAGTCATTTTGAAACTATTGGTAAAGATATTCCCATAAGGGAGAAGAAAAACACTTCTAGTAAGAGAGATAACCCCAAGATTAAACAGTACCAAGGGAGATCAGAAAATAATAATTTTCCCTCTCGTAGATACTGTAGACAATTTAACAAATCTCAAAGTTTTGATTGTAAGAATGTTGGAAAGTATGATAGAGATAATAGCTTTTCAAATGTTGCGTTACATCACCAGAGTAATGTTCCTAAACAAAAGACTAAAGTCATTTTTTGTAAACAAGACAACGGTAATAATAAGTATTGTGATCGTAGAACAAATAATAAGCGCAATTGTGCTAATTTTGTTCAACATGAGCCCAGAGTCATTTATAATCAAAGTAAACAGAGTAAAAATAACAGTGGATGCTTGAATACTATTGATTGCTCTACTTGTTGTTGTGAATGTGAGACTTTGTTTCAGCGTAAGACAGCGGCGACATTCAAGGTCGGTCATGTTGTCCCCAAGAATTCTATGATATCTACATGTGATAGAGAGAGCTAGTGACATTGTGAAGAGACCGGGTTTTTACACAAGCCGGTACTGGGTAATTGTAAATGTGATTTCTACGTTTTTTCATTAAATTTCACTATTGAGTAAAATGGAAATTTTCATTTGTATTTGTTGACAGAAGCTACGTTGCGATAAGGGTCAAGGCTTCTGTGACATATTGACGGTCAGAAATGTGAGTCAACTTTCCGCTCGAGTAGTCAACCGAAACCTGTCAGCGTCTAAATAGCAACTGATGGTTACTTTCTGAAGGTCAAGCATGTTTACAAGAGAGTGGGAGACTTCGCGTCTGATTTTTTTTTTTTTTTTATGTGAAGATAGTAAATATTTTTGTATTCTATATTAGTACATGACATGTTGTTGTTTTGAAATAACATATAATTTTGTTGTAATGATTATTTCTATGCATCATTTGATTGCCATAATTTTTTATTGTTATTTATATGTCTGTATTTTGATGATGTATTAATACATTTTTATGCTATTTATATATTATTGTGTTGATAATGTGTAGTATGTAATTATTATCCTTTATACTACTCTGTTCAACTTAGAATTTTTGCAACTGTGTTGTTTAGGATAGTTTTGTACATGATGAGATTGCACAAACTCATTTATTGTGTTGATGTAGTGGTTACTTTTAGATAATCCTGAGTGTTCGTTATTCACTTAATTTATATTTTTTCTCATGTTTTGATGTCATGATTAATTAATATATAGAACATACAGAGAAGATGTGTATTATCTGGTATGTTGTGAAATGTAATTTTGGAAAATAGCTTGCATGTATCATACATGATCTTGTATTTGGATTTGTTAACTTTTTGTGAAACTTCGATTTTTCCAGAACTTGATTTTCTTGCCAGTCAGACATGTAGATTATTTTCTTAGCAGATTATTTTTTTTAAAAAAAAACTTATTTTTTGTAGATATTTTTATAGAACCTTTTTTATATTTCATAGTAACAACAAAGTGTAGATTTATTTATAATGTACATCTTATCGATTTGAGTAAGAGATAAAGTTATAGCTAAATAGCATTTTACTGAGCTGAACGTAATTTTCAGCAGAAAGAACTTAAAGGATAAATTAAATTTACATGTGTTGATTTAAAGGTTTCTTCGAGATAGGATTTTTGTTTTATATTTCACTCATTTTGTTAAAATATTGATTTCATTATTAGGCTTTACTTAAAGTATTACTGAACTACTTAAAAATTAAATACTGTTTTTATGTAACTTATCGAGAAAAAAAAATATGTTTGTACGGTACTGTTGAAAAAAATGATTTTTTTTTTTTTTTTTGGCATTGTAATTTTTTGTTGTGTGTGCCCAGCATTTGACTTCGTGATATCATTGATATGTAGTTTGATTAGTTCTTGTAAAAAGTTGTTTTTTATTATGATGTATTTTTTATTTTTAGCGCTTGATTGTGCGTTGGTCGTATTAGTTATAGTAATGCTATTACTTGTTTGTTCGATGCCTATAATTTATTTATGTTAGTTTTGTATAACTCTTATAACTTAGTTAAATTACTTATTAGCTTTTGTTTAGTTATAAATTATTTTTGGTGGTATTAGTATAGATATACTTTGATATTTTGTGTTGTGCCTTTCGATCATGTTTATATATTTATTTTTGAATATGTTATCTGATCAAAACAGTTATTAGTATATACTGTTATTGACTTTCTTTGCGTTCGTGCCTTTGCTTTCTATCTGTCTTTGGTAACTATTCTTCATTTCATTCCTTCTTTTCTGTTGTCTTTTCGGTATGGATTTCATATCTTGTTTATACTTTCGTACCTCATCTTCGTTTTACTTGATTCTATATGTATACTTTGTCTTCTTTCAACACTTATACCTCTATTCTTTGTATTGTTGGAGTGGTTATATGACTTGATATAACATATCTATTTATGATAGTTGTATTTATTTTACATGTAATTGTCCAACTTAATTATGAGTATATGGTATTGTTGAGTTCTTACTTTCCTTTTTTTACAGATCATTCTTCTTTTGATTGATCTTGTGTTTTCTCTTTCGATTGGTTGTTTTCGGTTTGGTTTGTACTAAATATACGTAACTTAATTTTGGAACTGAAACTGATCATATTTGTATATTTAGCTAATTACTTTTTATACTTAGCTGATTATGCTGTATGCTTTAATTGCTACTTTACACTTTAATGCTGATATTTCTTGTAAATATCTAATTTTGATTTAAAATAAGATATTTTTGTAGGCATATGTTAGAGCTTAATTGTCTTCTAAATTTTTCGTTTTTGGGAGTTAATTTTTTCAAAAAAAATGATAGAATCATTTTTTTTCCCGGAGCGGGTGGTAACTGTTGCAAGTGGAATTTATGGAAGGGGAAGTAATCTTTAGAATGGTGTTTTGAACATATTAAATTTCGAGTTGCAACGCTTGATTAAGCGGATACTTGTTTGACTTTAGGATAGAATTATCTTTTCCTATTTTTCGGGTGACAGAGTACAGATAAGCGTGTGAACGCTGTTTAATGTATTTATTCTGTACTGTTTTGAGTTATGTGAATAGCTCGCTAGTCTGCATGTGTTATCGAGAACGGTGTTCAAGACAACCGAATCTCGTGACGGGTTTTTTGGTGGGACTAGTGTGTGATTTTGGGGAGTTGTGTTTTGGGCGTGGACCGTGTAGGTCGAGTCCCAGTGTTTTTGGATAATGTATGCCTACGTAGGATTTGAGAAAATGTCGACTTATATATTTCGCTGTGTGTACAGCCTATTTGATAAACTGCAGTGAAGACTGTTTAGATTATTATAGCCATATGCAACTGTTTAGATTATTTATAGCTGCCGTGTGTTGCAGGCTTTATTGAGTAATGCAGTACTGTTTAGGCCATATGAAGATTATTATAGCTGCCGTGTGTTGCAGGCTTTATGGAGTAATGAAGTACTGTTTAGGCCATATGAAGATTATTATAGCTGCCGTGTGTTGCAGGCTTTATGGAGTAATGAAGTACTGTTTAGGCCATATGAAGATTATTATAGCTGCCGTGTGGTGCAGGCTTTATTGAGTATTGAAGATTTGTTTAGGCCATATGAAGATTATTATAGCTGCCGTGTGATGCAGGCTTTAGTGAGTATTGGAGTACTGTTTAGGCCATATGAAGATTATTAGAGCTGCCGTGTGATGCAGGCTTTATTGAGTATTGAAGTACGGTTTAGGCCATATGAACATTATTATAGCTGCCGTGTGGTGCAGGCTTTATTGAGTATTGAAGTACTGTTTAGGCCAGGATGTGGACAGGCCGTATTATATATATTTAATGCAATGTGGAAATTATATGATTCGTGTTTTGCTGTCGAATGTGTGTCATTTATGTCATCGTGTCTGTGTTGCAACGTAATAAACAGTAGCGAACTGTTCCAGTCGTTTGCAACCCTTTTTGACTCCTGCATGTACTCTTACGTACGCACTGTGGTGTGCGAACATATCAACACACACCCAGGTCAACATTCCAGACACAGTGACAGGACAGCAGCACACATATATTAAATTAGCCTGTGTGGCGATGATATAGACCAAACCACTACACTCGCAACAGTGGGTGTAAACAGAGATTATATAACATTTAGACTTAGCGCCGTTATCAGCGGTGGTTTCAAAGACATAATAACATTAACGTTTAATTACATTCAGTAAGAAACCAGCAAATCTAGTTTGTATCAGTTGATGGTTTACAGTCAAGTTGGAACCAATACAGAAGAGGTTACTGCTAAAATAAGCGGTTACAACAACCTGATAGTGGTCGTTACTATCACCCTAATAATTATAGGCATTTCAAAAGAGGATATGGTAATAGAGGTTATTCCTGCCGAAGACCTCAAAACCAAACAAATAGATGTTCGCATCAATGTGAACATGATAGTAATCGTGGAAACTGGAATTCGAATCATGATAACAATTACAATAGAGACAATAATAACTGCAGAGATAATAATAACTCTGATAACTTCAGAGGTAATAATAGTCGGGGTAGATCTCAACACAAAAAAAAAGAGACATCAGCAGGCTAATTCTGTACAACAGGAAACTGAGGGAGCCTGTAATCATGTTGTTGATAATAAAAACTTTGACGCTGTCACTAGTTCTGCTTTTGACTTTGAGAGAGCAAACAAATGCCCCCAATGCAGTACTTTATTCGAACCGGGTACCATAACTGCTTTGAGTTGTGGTCACCCACTTCCCGCTCTTCCTGCTGCTGTTGCGCATGACGGGAGGGGTTCTTTAATCCTACATAAGGGTCTTGTTAATGATACTCCGGTCTCACTACTTTTCGATTCCGGATGCACCACTATTGGTGTTAGACAATCGCTTGTAGATCCATCTTGTGCTACAGGAAGGGTTATTAAATGTGTCACATTTGGCGGCACTCTAGAAAAATATCCTACTGCTGTAATTCGCATTGCCACTCCTTTCTTTACTGGAGATGTGCATGCTTGTCTCTTACCTAATCCTATTGCGGACCTTATTATTGGTCGTATTCACGGAGTTAGGGAGTGTACCCCACAGCAGATTGCTGCTTGGGAAGATAATAACATGCAAGTTACAAATGCAGTGGTTACAAGAGCACAAGCTCTACAAACACCCGAAACTTCACTGAATAGTGATAATGGAGTTGATAGCCAAGATAGTCACTTAGTGATTACTCGTGACTCTTTCATAAAATTGCAAGAAGAAGATCCTTCTTTAAAAAAATTCTTCATTCTTGCGAAGAAAGGTGATCCGAATCAGGATACAAATAGAAAATCTTGGATTGCAATGAGAAACGGCGTACTTGTACGTATGGTACAAGATTCGACTACGTCGGCACATTCGCAAATTCTTGTTCCCAAGAGCATGAGAGTGCAAATATTGCAACATGCTCATGACTCGCAATGTGCTGGACATATGGGTTTTGCCCGTACGAAGTCGAGAGTCCTTGCGGCTTTCTTTTGGCCTTTTGTCAATAAGGACATTCGTATTTACTGCCGATCATGCAAGGTATGTCAGGAGGTCAAATCTAGAGGACCACGACATGCTGCGCCTATCCAGGCTGCTGACATTCCTATTCGGCCGTTCCAGAAAATGGCCATAGATATTATTGGCCCTTTTAAGGTCAAGTCGGCCAGAGGACATCAGTTTATCCTTACATGTGTCGATATGTGCACACGTTGGCCAGAGGCTATTCCTCTTAAGAGCATATCTACTACAGATATTGCAGATGCTCTTTGGTTGATATTTTCTCGCTTGGGGTTCCCCAGAGAAATATTGTCAGACCATGGCACTCAACTCATATCTGACACTATGTCACAGGTAATGTCTACCTTACATATTGAACGATCTCTCAGGAGTATCTACCATCCTATGTCTAATGGGTTAGTTGAGCGTCTGAATAGAACGCTCAAGACTTTGCTTGGTAAGATAACTGAAGATCATCCTCAAGATTGGGACAGGGTTTTACCCGCGGCTCTCTTTGCCTATAGAGAAGTCCCTAATGAACACACAGGATTTTCTCCCTTCGAACTTGTCTTTGGCGCGCGTCCACGCGGCCCTATGTCTTTATTACACGATCTCATCACTGCCGATGATATTAGCGATGAAACTCAATCCTCATATGAGTATGTCATTGCTCTTAGACAAAAGATCATGTAAGCTAGCAACTGCTTCATCAGAAATTGCTAAAGAGAAGGCAAGGCAGTTTGCTAACAAGAATAGATGTCTACGACAACTTTGTCCAGGTGACAAAGCATTCGTCCTACTCCCCAGTAGGGAAAATAGACTTCTTATTGCATGGAAAGGTCCGTATGCAATAGTCTCTCGGTTTTCCGATGTTGACTATGTGGTCGATATTGATGGAAAGCATAAAACTTTCCACATAAACATGCTTTCGGAATTTCACGAACGTCCGGACTATTTGCTGCCTATTTTCCAGGCAACGGATGATGCTCCTGCACCTCACGGTCATTATTCATCCCTGTCTGTCATACAGGATGAGGAAGCTACCTTCTCTGATGTCAACCTTCCCCTTCCAGTGGTTCCATTACATTCCACGGAATCTTGGAAAAACGTTTCTGTTTCTCCTAATCTTTCTGGTGACGAACATCGACAAGTCTCGTCGATGTTACAAACATTTCAGGATGTTCTCACTGACATTCCTGGACACACAGATGTCATAGAACATGACATAATTCTTACCGACAATAATCCAATTAGGGTTAGGCCGTATCCTATTCCTATACACTTTCAGTCGCAGGTGGAAAAGGAATTGGATGAAATGATTCAATTAAATATAATTGAACCATCGACTTCACCATATTCTTCTTCCATGGTTATTGTCCGGAAGAAGGATAAGAACATACGAATTTGTGTTGATTATCGCAAATTGAATCAGGTCACAAAGTTCGATGCTGAACCGATGCCTTTGTTAGAAGATCTACTGATTAGACTTTCTAATTCTAGATTCTTCACTAAACTTGACTTGTCTAAAGGTTATTGGCAAGTGCCTTTAGCAGAGCATGCCAAACCTCTTACTGCTTTTTCTACACCTAGGGGTCTATTTCAATGGAATGTTATGCCTTTTGGTCTCATGAACGCCCCTGCCACTTTCGTTCGCATGATGCGTCGAATTCTGTCACATCGTTCGGATGTCATCGCATACTTAGATGACATCTGTCTCTTCAGTGATACCTGGGAAGATCACTATTTAGGGTTATATGACTTACTGTCCACTCTACGTGAGAATAATTTGACAGCAAAACCTTCTAAAGCTTTTGTTGGTTTTGGTGAAATCTCTTTCCTGGGTCATCGTGTTGGTCATGGTCTCTTGAAGACAGAAGACCACAATACTTCCAAAATACTGAACATCTCTGTTCCTAAAACGAAGAAACAAGTTAGGAGTCTCTTAGGTTTAATTCAATTTTATGGGAGATTTATTCCAAATTTATCTTCGATCATGGCACCTCTCTCAACATTGTTGAAGAAAGGTTCGCCTAATCTGGTCCGTTGGTCTGAAGAATGCCAATCTTCACTAGACCAAATCAAGAATATATTTTCTTCTCCTCCCATCTTAAGATTACCTACTCTTGATAGGACTTTTGTTCTTCGGAGTGATGCTTCATCCACTGGGATTGGAGCAGCACTGTTGCAAAAATATGCAAATACTCTGCATCCTGTTATGTACATTTCTAGAAAACTAAATGCGGCAGAGAGGAACTACTCGGTTTTAGACCGTGAGTTGTTAGCGATGGTTTGGTCAATTCTAAAACTACAAAGATTCCTCCTGGGCGCACATTTCATTCTAGAGACTGATCAGAAAGCTCTTACAGCTATTCAGACTAAGAATTTGAAGAGTTCGAGATCCACTCGATATGCTATAGCTCTTCAACCTTTTCACTTCACGGTACGAGCTATCCGTGGTGCGGATAATGTGATGGCTGACATTTTGTCTAGATGCCCACATGACTCCAACTAATACTTCTGTCCTATATTCCTATATATTACAGAGTCATAACACACCTATATTACTACAATAGATTAGCACATCTGTACTCACTTTATATGTACACACTATCGTGCTTTGTTATCATCTTCTTCTGTTCGTTTTTTAAGATGATGGAGGAGGACTGAGTGGTTAATATAAGGGCCGTTAGTTTACTAAACAGCCACAATTATTAATAATGTATTGTACCTTATGAAGCATATTAGTTATTAATTAGCATTATAATGCTTGTACTTTCTCAGAATGTCATTGATGAGCTGAGGACTTACCTTACTAGTATCAAGCATGACGAGTTCTAAATTGTGTACTTACCCTCGGAATGCCAGAGCATATGTCCTGGATCGTCATGTAGTTTAACTTTACTATGTACTTATGTCATTACATGCCAAATAATGTACTAATTAAATTTTCCTATCAGATTTGTACATCCATTTTTAAAGACAATATTAGAGTATGCTGTTTAATGATGATTATGGTAACTTGCATACGTATATTGTGTTTACATGCTAACGTGATGTGTGTTGGTGACACCTCCCCGATCTGAATATTTTTTGAGACATATTTATTTTTCTGTTGAGGTATATCCTCACCAGACACTCTATATTTAGCCTCATGTTAGGCAATTTAATTAATTATCAGCGCATAATTCGTGCGTTTTGAGCCGCTTATCGCATGCTCTTTGATATTTAAAAAAAAAATGTTCCACATTTTTTTTTATCGGGAGGAGGTGGTGATATGTTGCGTGAGAAATTCTCGCAACATCGTTTTATTACAATATCTATTTTATAACGCAAGGGCAACAACTGCTTGAAATTTATAGTCACTTTTCTCGGTAAGCATTTGTCTTCTCGCGTTGGTATTGAATGCAGTTAAGTTTTGAGCTGTGGTCATTTTGCGCTGGACTGCGCATGACTGGTCTTGCTTCTTGGTCGATCGATTTCCGCCCACCAGTGGAGTGAACGATTTGAATGGCGAGAAAGATGCCTCGCTGAAAGAGGATCTCCGCTATTTTTTGTTCTGTCAGGAATGTGAAAGTCCTCTTATGGATATTTCGTTTATTCGAGATAATACCTCTAGTGTATTTGCACATGCCGGGAGGCATAATATTTCTGTGTATTTCCTGAAGGCAAGGTAAATTGACTTTCCATTAACTCTATCGATTTTTGGTCGTGAGCGATTTCGATTCATAGCCTGTCTTCGAAAGTCGTCGTCACGAGATGTTTTCCCAGCTCACATGTCGCTGTATTGTACTGCATCGGTTGATGCATGTCCCAAGGACCATTACTTGCTACTTTGTTAAATGAACTAGGCTTGGAAAACCTTTGTTAACTAGAGGATATTTTTGAGGACATTATTTATACTTCGGCAGACGTGTCTGTCTTGCTGAAGTCAGATTAAGGAGAGTGAACTGATCTCATACATCTGGTTACCTTCTGGCTAAGATAGAAAGGGATGGAGAATTTTCCCGACTACATTACAGCCTTATAATGTATTGACATGTCTGTGAATCACCTTTGTTATGATGCTGTCTACCGTCCATTGCTATACTGACATTGTTGCTGTGATAATGACTGTCTGATGTACCTACATATTCGCGTATACATTTTGTCACTGTGGCGTCCACAATAAATGATACAGAAAAACGTCTAGCTGTTACAAGCATCATTGACTTTATACGTCGTGAGTTTACTGACGTCCTATGTGGATTGCCCTGTTATTTTGTATGAACATTGTTTGACTGAACACATCTGCACACTACACAAAACCAGACATGCGGATACCATCCATCATCATATGGCATCACGCATCAGGTATGGTGTGGTTTCTAAAATTGGCACAGCTGGTGGAGATAACTTCCTTTTTCCGTAATGTCACAAGTTAAGGAAAACACTGAGGTAAGTTCTTCTTCGGGGGGGGGGGGGGGGGGGGGGGGGGGAGGGGGTTAAAATCCACTGAATATTCGTGACAGACAGTGTTCAAGTAGATCGATGCTTTTTCTTCACAAATAGGGGCAGTGAATAAAATATGTTCTGCTTCCAGTTTTCTTTAAGGACTCTATATGAACTAGTATTTTTAAAGTGTTTCTTGAATGGCTTTATTCTCAGTTACGTTCAGAGGAGCGGGGCCCATTACAGGTCGCCACAAGTTTAGCTTTAAAATGTTCATATGTTACTGGAGTTATCGAATTGAGTTTGGCAGAACTCTGTATATAATTAATAATTGCTGGGATGCAGGTTGAATGATCGTTCTGAATGAAAGATAATCAAAACAAGAAATGCATTACAAATCATATTATAATCTGACGCGATAAATTACAGTTAGCCTATTTACTTATTAGCGTCGTCAATTTACAAATCAGGAAAACTTCCCGTGAGTTAAAAATAATTAAAAGCACATCTATCTATACAGAACTAAACTGTATTAAAGTTATAATTCTCTTTAACGTCTGCAAAATAAATTTACGCGTCAATTGTATTAGGAAATACTTTTAGCTGTAACATTAGTTTGCACTAGAACTTTGAAAATGGGTTTATTTAATAAGGTTAAATTTACACCACAATCCATTGAAATCAATTGAAATAACTCGACCACTGATCACTCGAAGCTAATGTATAAATTACCGTCTGCACAGAAAGAATACACTCCAATAGTCACGAAGGTAGATGAAATCCAGCAGGAATCCGACTATGCTAGTGCAACTAGGATTCTGTCAGAGCGAACGATAAAATGCAGTTATCGGAGTTCTCTATTTATACTTCTCGAATGTAACTTGAATAGGGCGTGTTAAATTTTCGCACCTTTCTTGAACTTGAGCAAAATTCGAGATACCTCGCCGTTGTGTTAATCGTGGCGATTCCTTCGTTTCCCCCGGTCTACCGATTTCCTTCCGTCTCAGGCTGCTCGCATAAGAGTGCGAAAATTTCCCGAGAAGCTAACTCTGTGAGCTGAAAGTTCCTGATTCTTTAGATCGCGGCCGCTCCACGTTGAATTCTGAAGATCAGCCTGTTCTTTGATGGTACCGCTGTTCTGAGAGCTTTGGCAACTCCCACCAAGCGGGGTGACAGCCAGGTAAGAAAATGATCTGCTGTTTATTGCTCTAGAAACAGGAGTGAGTCTATGGCCCGTCCTTTTTCGGGCCGGCGTTAAGGAAAAGATTGCTATAAATCGTTCTCAGAAATGGTTGTGGGCGGGATTTAACCTCCCATCAAAGGTCATGCGATCTCAAACGTTCGCATAAGATAGCAGGCTACATATTAATGATCCAGCGTGTAAGGTTCTCGTGGAAATGTTGCATGCCGGTAAAAGTTACAACAGATGATCAGGGGTTCTAAAGTTATGAGAGGCCAATATTCTGTTATCATCCATCGAGTCAGGGAAATTCATTTGTCATACTTAGACGTACGTCACAAACATACATATATACAACATACATACAATATATATTTTACAACGTAGATAAATATAACAAATACCAAGGTTTATAAATAGAAGTATATATTGCGAGACAAAGTATAAATTAAATTAGAAAGTTACATGGAATGTTTTGGTTTAAGTTAGGATCGTGGGGGTTGAGTGTGCAATTGGAGTTGGGGTAGTGGTGGTAGATAGTGAGGAATGGGTTTATATAAGGAAATATGACGTCAAAAACTCTATAAAATGGCGAGGCAAAGGCTTTTAGAGGAAAATATAAAAATAGATAAATTCGCATAATATGATTTTTAGAGAGGAAGATGGCTAATGAGCCTGGTGTGGTGGTGTTGATGTTGGTTTTGTGTGGTGTTTGTGTGTAGGTATTGATGATAAAATAGGGGTGAGAGAAAAAAACCAGGTGAGTTGTCGTTAGCTGGTAGGTGGGGTTTTTAATGGAGTGCGCGGGGGTGAGTCAAAAACTCGATAAAATGGCGGGGAAAGGCTTATAGAAGAAAATATAAAAAATTGATAAATTTTATAGAGGAAGATGGCTAATGATCGTGGTGTGGTGTTGGTGATTTTGGTTTTTGTGTTGTGTTGTGTGTAGGTATTGATGAGAATATAGGGTGGTGAGAGGTGACGTGGTGTAATTATCGGAGGCAAATATTTTTGGGATGTAAAAATATGACAGGGAATTTCCGTTTGTTGGGGAAATGTAATTACATATTGATACGAGCTCTGGGCCACGGGGTAGTTTTCTTTATTATTTATATTATATCATGAGTAATAAGTCTACGCACCCCAATTTCCATCTAGTGGTATATAAGTGACCCCGCACACAGCCGTATTCTCCACATAAAAAGTACTGTTAAGGACCAGGCTGGAAAATGCCAAATAGACAGTTTTATTAAATACAACGACTCTCCGTAGAGATATATCCCATATGCAGACTAGATTATGGCGTCAACTTGATAATCCTTAGTGTCGCTGTACAGGCTGAACAGTAACAATGTCGAGTCCATTTTCAGCCTTTTTTTAATACAGTTCAAATACACACGTGCTTTTACCGCTAGTTATAAAACTCGATCAATCGTCGGCGCAAAACTTCGCGAGGAAACCATTGATCGTATACTTTATAAAATTCCATTAGCATAGAGGTCTTTCTCGTTGCTTTTTTTGTATGTGATTCCCTGTCTTTATTTACTTCAGAGTTCACTTTTATTTTGTCCTTGATGGTTTCAATTTTGTCCGTAATTTCTGTGTCCTTTAGACCGGGGCTTTTGTTCCTTTCATTTTCTGTCCGTTTTGATGTTCCGTCTTTAGTATGTTTTTCTGTTTTGCTCCAAGCTTTTCCCGCCCCTTTTAAGAAAAATGGTCTTTCAAGTTATCCGCGACGTGGATATCGCATTCGATGATGACAAAACACGGCTCATCTATAACAGAGGCTAGAATCTGTTGTTCCGTTAGAGGATATCTAAATTTGCCGTAGCTCGGCTTTACACGGGTGAACGGCGTGCTCAGAAAACGATCGATTGTTCGATCGGTTTTCTTCAAGCTTTGCCACTCGCATTCCCACATTTCGACTACTGGAACCTTAACCTCTTTAGATAGGTACGCGCGAATTTTGCGCGTTTTTTCGAACAACTCTGGCATCGGGTTTTTATTGACTGGATTAATGTCTCTACCACGGGTAAATGACCAGTCTGGATGACCGTGAAACAAACAACCGTGAAATTGATACACGGTTTGCGATACATTAAATAAATGTAACTAAGTATTTGTTCCAGTTATCAAATGGTTATCTACTTTTTTGTCCAGAAATTGTCAAACGTTAGTGAAAACTTTTCTTCCAATCAGCACAGATGGTACCAAAATTTTTCCCAGTCCTACTAAAAGGTTCCAACCTGTAGGTAAATAGATCAGCTGTCAAAGACTTCTTTAAATATTTCTTTAAATCTTTCTTACAGTTTTCCAAACTTTTCATTAAATATTTTTTCATTAAATATTTTTTTCTGTTGGCAGTACTTGACAAGGCAAATAATTCTTGCAGCTGTTAAAAATTTCTTCCAGTTGTCAAATATTTCTTCAAACGTTTTACCAGTTTTCAAATATTTCTTCAAATGTTTTTTCCGGTTGTCAAATATTTCTTACAGTTGTCAAATATTTCTTCAAATGTTTTTTTCCAGTTGTCACATATTTCTAACATTTGTCAAAATATTTCTTCAAACGTTTTTCAGTTGTCAAATATGTATGCAAATATGTTTTTCCAGTTGTCAAATATTTCTTCAAGTTTTTCTTCCTCTTGTCAAATATTTCTTACAGTTGTAAAATATTTATGCAAATGTTTCTTGCATGTGACAAATATTTATGCAAATATTTCTTACAGTTGTCAAATATTTCTTCAAATTTTTTTTACACTTGTCAAATATTTCTTACTGTTGTCAAATATTTATGCAAAGGTTTCTTCCACTTGTCAAATTTTTTTTCAAATTTTTTTTTCCACTTGGCAAATATTTCTTACTGTTGTCAAATATTTATGCAAATGTTTCTTCCCCTTCTCAAATATTTCTTAAATGTTTTTCCAGTGGTCAAATATTCCTTACAGTTGTCACATATGTATGTAAATGTTTCTTACAGTTGTAAAATATTTCTTCAAACGTATCTCCCAGGTGTCAAATATTTCTTCAAACGTTTCTTACAGTTGTCAAATATGTCTTCAAATGATTTTTCCAGTTGTAAAATTTTTCTTCACATGTTTTTTCCATTTATCAAATATTTCTTGAAACGATTTTTCCGGTTGTCAAATTTTTCTTCACAATAAAACTTGTGTCCAAACTTTTTACCTGTTCAGTCAAGTGTGACTAAGTATTTGTTCCAGTTATCAAACGGTTATCAACTTTTTTGTCCAGCAATTGTCAAACTTTAAGGAAAACTTTTCTTTCAATCAGCAAAGATGGCCCCCAAATTTTCTCCAAGTCCTGCTCAAATGTTCCAACCTGTAGGTAAATATTTATTAACCTGTTTATAATAATTTTTTGCATCATTTTTTTATTTTTTGCAGGGGCCAAATAGTTCTTTGATTCTTTCCTGCATCAATACCTACAAATGACTAATCCGGTTGCCAATATTTCTTGTAGCTGTCAAAGACTTCTATAAATATTTCTTGCAGTTTTCCAAACTGGTCATTAAATATTTTTTCCTGTTGTCAAGTACGGCAAATAATTTTTGCAGCTGTCAAAAATGTCTTCCAGTTGTCAAACATTTCTTTAAATATTCCTTATAGCTGCCACATATTTTTGTCGAGTATTTCTTCCATTTTCACATATTTCTCACTGCCATATAGAAGTAAGCTGGTGATGCAGGCGTTATATATCGCAGCTTTGGTCGTCGTTGTGAGTTTGGAGTTTCCCCAAACACGTGATGTGAGGCGGGCAAAGGTAGCTGCAGCTTTGTCAATGCGGCTGTCAATCTCTGTGTCCAGAGAGAGTTTGTCATTGATGATAGACACAAGGTATGTGTGTGGTGCATCACTGCCAATTCATAGTTATCGATAGTGATAACTGGCGCAGCACCTATCTCTTGACTCAGCACATTTGTTTTATTCAGACTTATTGTGGAGGTCAAAGGCCTTGCATGCTTTGGTGAAGCGATTCACAGAGCTCTTTCTAGCATCAGAGACAAACTGGGATCCCCGGTCAGATAGTATGTTTTCGGGAAAACCCAATCTGCTGAATACTAAAAATAGCGCACCCGCGGAACTTGACGAAGGCCCGCACGAGAGACGATATAGGCGATTTCATGGGTGAGCACGCGCGTGAAGAAAATTAAATTAAATCATATGTACTATTATAGTAGTAGGCCTAGTCAGCTTTTAACTGTTGCTATCTAAACATAATTTAAAATTTATATATTAAATAATATTAATAGCTTGTCTTGTGTTAATTTAGCATTAGGGATAGATAGCGCATAAATACTAATTGTAAGTCATCGTTGATAGGTATTAAATAACGATAGAGGAATTAGACAATATTTAAAAAAAGAGTAAAGACAAATCGTATACAACAACCTATTTGTAGCACAATAAGAGAAAATAAGTCCAACATAATGCTAACCAGATTGCAGTCAGGGGCGGGAAAAGCTTGGAGCAAAACAACAGAAAAACATACTAATGAAGGAATATCAAAACGGAAAGAAAATGAAAGGAACAAAAGCCACGGTCTAAAGGACACAGAAATTAAGGACAAAATTAAAACCATCAAGGACAAAATAAAAGTGAACTCTGAAGTAAATAAAGACAGGGAATCACACACACAATAAAGCAGCGAGAAAGACCTCTATGCTAATGGAATTTTATAAAGTATACGATCAATGGTTTCCTCGCGAAGTTTTGCGCCGACGATCGATCGAGTTTTATAACTAGCAGTAAAAGCACGTGCGTGTTTGAATTTTATTAAAAAAGGGCTGAAAATGGCCTCGACATTGTTACTGTTGCAGCTCGTACAGCGAAACTAAGGATTGTCAAGTTGACGCCATAATCTAGTCTGCATATGGGATATATCTCTAAGAAGCCTCGTTGTGTTCAATAAAACTGTCTATTTGGCATTGTCCAGCCTGGCCTTTAACAGTATTTTTTATGTGGAGAATACGGCTGTCTGCAGGGTCACTTACATACCACTAGATGGACATTGGGGTGAGTAGACTTATTACTCATGATATAATATAAATAATAAAGAAAACTACCCCGTGGCCCAGAGCCCGTATCAATATGTAATTACATTTCCCCAACAAACGGAAATTCCCTGTCATATTTTTACATCACAAGAATATTTGCCTCCGATAATTACACCACGTCACCTCTCACCACCCTATATTCTCATCAATACCTACACACAACACAACACAAAAACCAAAATCACCCACACCATACCACGATCATTAGCCATCTTCCTCTATAAAATTTATCAATTTTTTATATTTTCCTCTATAAGCCTTTCCCCGCCATTTTATCGAGATTTTGACTTCATTTTTTCCTCACGCCAAAACACACTCATGCGTCATCACCCCCGCGCACTCCATTAAAAACCCCACCTACCAGCTAACGACAACTCACCTGGTTTTTTTTCTCTCACCCCTATTTTATCATCAATACCTACACACAAACACCACACAAAACCAACATCAACACCACCACACCACGCTCATTAGCCATCTTCCTCTCTAAAAATCATATTATGCGAATTTATCTATTTTTATATTTTCCTCTAAAAGCCTTTGCCTCGCCATTTTATCGAGTTTTTGACGTCATATTTCCTTATATAAACCCATTCCTCACTATCTACCACCACTACCCCAACTCCAATTGCACACTCAACACCACGATCCTAACTTAAACCAAAACTTTCCATGTAACTTTCTAATTTAATTCATACTTTGTCTCGCAATATATACTTCTACGAGTATTTATAAACCTTGGTATTTGTTATATTTATCTACGTTGTAAAATATATAGTGTATGTATGTTGTATATATGTATGTTGTATAAAGAAACAACGCACTACAACAACACACAACAATTAAAATACCAAAACATTACCACCCACACCCTCCAGCTACACCACAACACACACATGAGTCGTCACCCCCTCCAGCCAGAGTCAATACCCTCAGTTTTAAAAAACCCCTTAGTAACCTACGCCGCCATTATCGATTTTTTATATTTTCCGCCATTATCGATTTTTATATTTTATATATATATTTGTTCTGGTCAGAAGCTGTAACAAAACACTGTGATATTAAATATATTTATTAAAAAACCTTGGCCTTTGTTATCTTTGTTGTCTAAATATTGTCTGAATATATGTTTGTCTACATGTATATATATATATATATTGTATAAATATTGTCTACCTGTTGTAAAATATGTTGTATAAATAAACAACACCAGCACAAAAATCCACCAGCTACACCACACGAGTCGGCACCCCCACCAACCAAAGTCAATACCCTTCTCCCTACCCCCACCGACAAGCTAACACCAGTAATTAACTACAACCTACTAACCCACCATTATCGATCTAATATATTGTTATATAAAGTCACGCTCATCCGCCTGAATCGATCGGAGTATTCTGATATATAAAAGTCACGCTCATCCGCCTGAATGCGACCCGTAACCTCCCTACTATACTACTGACATTCTGTGGTTGTTGTGTCGATTTGTTTGTTGTTGCCTGCGTAGCATGAGCGTCCATGAAAGGGCGATTGGTTAGGTTAGGGCGATTATTGTGTCCACGCTTCCTCATTGGGTTAGACTCTACCTGCAGATTTTGGTATGTTTCTGCGAAGATAACCACCTGTTCCAGAGGTTCGGCCCCGTGCTCCAACAGGAACATTCTCATGTCAGGGGTGAGCGCGTCCTTGAACTGCTCCACGATAATCATCTCCTGCAGCCCTTCATAAAATTCATCAAAGTTGCGGAGGGATCCTCACTTCTCCAGGTACGTCTCTAGCGTGGTAGCGAATTGCCTAAATGATTCGTGTGTCTGTCATTTCGCTTATCGGAACTTGCTAAGAAATATCTCAGCGTTTAGTTGACAACGTTGGGGCAAAGCTTTATTCAGCATTTCTTAGTTATTCTGGTCTTCCGTGGGCATCTTCAGAAATACATCATAAGCTGATCCCCTCAGACTTTGGAATAACTTCATATTATATTTCTTCTCCTCTAAGCGATAAGCTACTAAAGACTCGAATCTAGAAAAAAAAAAACACCTTTTTCTCCTGAAGTCTTGAAGTAGACATCTAGCTGAAAAGAAGCCGCACTAGGTGCTCCAACATGAGAGATGCTTCCCCTTCGCTGCCTTGGGAACTGCCCGGCCCACTAGCGCTGAAATTAGAGTCTGTTCTCCATCATTTCCAAAGCAAGAACGAATGGCAGTTACCTGAATGGTCTGGACTTTTAAAATGAAGACCCACCTGTTTAGGTTCCTCATGATAAATGTCATTTAAGTGCTCTTGTAATATATCTGTCAAACGTCTGCCAGTTTTTACCAGTATAGGTAATGCTACACCTTTTACAGATAATAGCATAAAATAGATTCCTGGATTCGCATGTAAATAACTCTAATAACAAAGTCGCCCTTCGGAAAGATGCAGCATCTGCGGCGTTGACAAGACTTTGTACCAAACTACGAACGGCTAATTTTCATCAAGGGACTGTGTATAGGAATGTTCCGAAAATTTGTATACCTATTATATGCCACCAAAGGGGCATCATGAAACAACTCACAGGTAACAGGATCAGATCGGAAAATAAACAGATGATGAAATAGGATTTTTTCACCTCCAAGTATTGAGGATGAGATGACGAGAAGATTTGGTGTGTATTTATGAAGAATTGTATTTAGTATACCCTCTTTTTTTCTTAGTTCGCTATTTTTTTTTTTTTCATACATTTTTCTGTTGTCATCTTGCCTCATCGCCATGTCTAAAAGAAAGTGAACGGCTTGGCTCTGTGTTAATAAGCTTCTATGCACGCTTACCTCTTTCTGGACATTCTCTTGTCTTGGAAAAACAATTCCTTAATGGTTTGAAGACGGAGGCGTCCAGGATTGGCAAGAAATAATGGAAGATCCAGAGCGGTTATAAATAAATAATGTTGTCTTTCATAAAATCCTGGAGGTGCTAAGTCCATGATTAACGTATTTTGTTGCCAAAGTTAAGCACAAGATTTTAAAAAAGTCAAGATCAAGATTAATACACTATCTTCTTCGTAAGCAGTGGGGTAAATGATAGAACCAAAATACAAATTCCTCTTCTAAAACAGTTGAATCAGTGATACTGCAAAAAAAAAAAAAACGAATTGCTACACAATATGATATGCTACCTGTGCCCGTCATTCAAAGTACATTTTGCAGTAACTGGCCACATTTAGCAACGCAAATCGAATTTTTTGTGCAGGTTTCAGTATCTGGTTATTTTGAGGAAACACAATCGAGTATTTTGTACAATATGCATTTACTGGTTATTCTCAGTAAGCACAATACAATTTTGTAGTGCAGTTTGTAGTAACTGGTTATTCTTAACAGGACAGTTGAATTGTTTGTGCATTTTACAATAACTTTTTATCCTTAGCAAAGGCAATTAATTTTTGTTGCGCATTTTCACAGCTGTTACTAGATATGCAAATTGTCTAGAAAACTAAAGTTCGCGTTTCCTAGGATGCCCCCATTATCAACAGACAAAACTTGCACTGATAAAATCCATCAAAACCAACACACCATTTAAAGTAGTCATCCAACAACAAAAATCTCCTAACATCATATCTCCAAATCAGTCAACAACAAAAAATCCAAAATAAATACTAAAAATGTTGAATAACAAGAACTAAAAATAACATCTAAGGAACAGTGGTGGTGTGAGGAAAAGGGGTAGTCTGATGGAGTACTTGTATGGGTGATGGCAGATAATTGGTGGATTTGATGTAATCTCGGACACCCACCGAGCTTTCTCACATCTTTTCACCTTGTTAACAACTGGGCAGTTATGAGAGACTTCATTTTATTTTGTTTTTATTTTTTTGTTTTTTTATTCGTTCCTTTTTTAATTGTAATGTTTGTTTCTCTCTTGGAAAGGGGAGGACACACAGAAACATTCACACAAATTTGGTTTTGATTTACTCTATTTGGACTGAGGGGATTGGGGGGGGGGGGGGGGGGAGAAGGTACGATATTTGGGTATTGGAAATCTGACTTTATTTTCTTGAATTAGTACACCATATGTCCTAATTATACCCCATCAAGGGTTGAATGGGATACTTTATAAAAATTAAAAATTAAAAAGCCGAATTCCTCCAAAATAATTATTGTTGACGCGTGCACCAATGCGCTGCAGGTGTTCGATCTTTGTACCTAATGATCCATGGCTGTGTCGTAACTGTGTTTATCCTACCCTTACAGATCTGATGTAATCGGAATGTTCGTTGGATGGGCACGAGTTTACTGATACAGTTCAAGTATGCGTGATCTCAAGCATCCCTTACGTTTTGTAGTTGATATAAAATCTTAATGTCCCGGGGTTTTTGTTTTCTTTGCCAGCTGAGATAATTGCGGATCAAAACGGAACATTAAGACTTGGTATCGACTACAGAACTTCAAACATACGCACGAAGAAGGGAAGGGACGTCTACCTTTTTACCCCGAAGACACAATTGTTTTATCATCATCAGCTACCATCTCCACATCCAAGGTTAGCTACGAGGGGCGTTCAGAAAGTAACGCACTACATCGTTTTTCTGAGGAGCTGTTTATTCAAAAAGCATGAAATTTATACACAATATACATGGATATGTCATGTAAACATCGGTATTATTCAACATAATCCCCATCAACTTGTACGGCTTTATGCCAGCGCGAAACAAGTGCATGTATTCCTAGCCCGTACCAGATTTTGTCTTTATCATGTAGCCATTTCTTCGCTGCATGAATCACTCCTTCATCGTCTTCAAACCTTGTTCCACGGAGTGCATCTTTAAGTGGACCAAATAGATGAAAATCAGAGGGTGCCAAATCGGGACTATAGGGTGGATGGGGTAGTACAGTCCAACCCAATTTGGTGATTGCTTCCCGTGTTGCCAGACTTGTGTGAGGTCGCGCATTGTCTTGAAGGAGAAGCAGGACTGCTGGATTCTTGTGCGGCCGAACTCTGCGAAAACGTTGATTGAGTTTTTTCAATGTCTTAATGTAAGCTTGCGAATTGATTGTCTCTCCTCTTGGCATAACGTCTACAAGAATCACACCTTCAATGTCCCAAAAGACAGTGATCATGACCTTTCCAGCTGAAGGAATTGTCTTGAATTTCTTTCTTCGTGGTAATTGCGGATTATGCCACTCCATTGACTGTCTTTTTGTCGCAGGTTCAAAATGATGTGCCCAGGTTTCGTCACATGTAATGATCTTAGCCAAAAAGTTCTGTCCATCAGCATTGAAACGCTCCAACAATTCAGAAGAAATTGCTTTCCTTTGCAATCGGCGGTCATTTGTGAGTCTTCGAGGAACCCATCTTGCGCAAACCTTAGAAAAGCCGAGAGTTTTTATAACTGCATTTGCACTACCAATGCTGACTGACAGCTGTAAGGCCAATTGTTGAGTAGTGATTCGCCTATCAGTAAGAATAATGCCCTCAGCGCATTTCAACATGTCTGCGTTGGTGGCTGTTGCAGGACGTCCACAGCGAGGCCGATCAAGGAGCTCCGTATCTCCACTTCCTGATTCTTTGATTCTCTGAACCCAGCGACTGACTGTACTCCTGTCGACTGCAAAACTTCCATACACATCACATAGACGCTTGTGAATGTTCACAACAGTTTCCTTCTCTGCAACGAGAAATTCTATCACAATTCGCTGTTTATAACGCAAGTTGATTACACGCTCCATTTCAACGGTTTAGGGCAGCCGTATAATTTGGCCGGTTGCGGTGCAATTTGGTGCACACAATTAGCGCTGGCCATATTTGAAGTGTGCAAAATTTCATGTTTCTATCTTCATTATTAGCTGAGAAAAACGAGGTGGTGCATTACTTTCTGAACGCCCCTCGTACAATAGATCTCCAACGTCCTCTGTCTCTTGTCTTGATGGTGCACTCTGCTAGACTCTTTCCTGTCCATCTCTTGCTGTTATCTTCCCAATTATAGTGCTACCTTCCTCTTGCACGTTTACCTTCAACTGTTCTTTCCACCATGGTCTTCAGTAAGGTATTATGTCTTTTTATATGGTTACATTTTTGGTGTCTAATTTTTCAGTAGTTCTCTTTGCATTCCTAAGTTTACTATGAACTCATGACTGTTTACATATTTTAAATGGATCAGAATTGAGTACAACATTAGACTTCACAGAGTTGATATCATTAAGCTTTCATGACTCGAAAAAGATTAAAAATTTGCGGCTTTTACATCACAATCATTGTCACGGGATTGCCTCCCCTTTGCTCTGTGGTGATGGTCCAGCAATGGCCAAAACCTAAAGTATCTAATGTGGGTCTTCAAAGGTATCTACCTTCGCACAAGATTACTCTTGGCAGAGATCCAAAGAGAAGGATGATGTTGCTTCTACTTTGAGGGAGTGTTCACAAGATATTAAGAAATCACGAACAATGCTAAATGTGTCTTAGTACAGTTAACTTATTACCTGCTCGACAACTTTTGTGAAGAGAAATATTGTATGATTTAGCTCGTACAAGCCCCGAACTGATTTAATTCAGTGAAATCTTAATTTAGTCGCTCTGTTTTAAGTGTATTTAAGGTGACTGAGACATACGGGTGCAGTACACTCAAAAGTATTAAATCAGCTATAAATTTGTATATATATATACAAATAACAAATTTAATAATCAATTATATTGAAAGTGTAAAATGAATAATTCTTTTGAAAAAAAGGTAATCCTCACATCGTGAAGTTATAGATATTGAGGGAATCGCAAGAAAGTTCACTTGGCAGCTTTTACGTTTGTACTTAGCTGCCAGTAAGTTTGTTGGTTTCTGCTCCAGCCAATGTTTGATTCTTTGCAGGTTATGGACTGGTGCACTCTCGTCACTTGTCAAGTCTGAAGGTTGTGACACGTTCCACGAAATAGCAGGGAGCAATCACGAAGCTGGTCCAGCGTCTTCAAGACCCGTCTGATGATGGTGTCTAGTGTTGACAACATGCCACTTATACCACACACTTTGTTCCAGAGATTGCACCTTCAACTGGTACCCCTAACTAGTATTATGAAAGAAGAAAAACAATTACTCTTCTGAGTATTGGGTTTCCTGACACACAATCATGTGCGAGCCCCCCCCCCCCCCCCCAACTTTTTCACTCCCCCATCCCATCTACCTCAGAACTGTTACCGGCCCTGCGGCAATGAGCATTAATATTAATCCCAGTGAGCGGAAAACAATCATTACACTAATATTTAATATATTTACATTTGCACTGGTTGAAAAGGTGAATAATATAATAAGTATGTACATCAGTTCTATCATTATCCACTCCCTGCTCCATATGGTTCTTGGGACTACCTCTGCTTTTGGTTCTCTATGAGAAACCCGCATAAAGCAGTTACCAGCTCTTGCAGCGGTAGTTCATGAAATCACCATTCTATATGCGGAAGTTACCAGCCTGGTATCGCCTGGACATCCAATAGCTATTTTCCCATGTTAATAAATGCAAAATATAGAATTATAAAATGTGCAACTTATCCTAAAACCTCTTTCAGGAATACCAACTTCTGGCTCAGAGAAATAGTTATGGCAAGTTGTTTAAGTTACCTCTTAGACGCGGTCTGGGGTATTACTTTACACTAGGCTCCCACTCTGAATTTGTGTTCAGATTCTTAGGATTCCGGCGTTCCGTGTTAATGTAGGTAGAGTTTTCCTGGGATATAAGTCCACAAGATGCTAGTTACGAGTCTAGTAACATCTATTTAGGGAATGTGTAGTGGGCTTGTAACTTCTCATTGACAGATAAAATGAACGGGACGTTTGACAATAATCAATGAAAAAAACCGTGTGTACAGTCCCACGCTGATATGTATTTTACTCAGTTCAATTTGGGCGCATCCTGGTTATGCAAATGCAGTTATAATAATGGCGTAAGATGCCCAAAATCTCGCTACACTCTCCTTCTTGCTCACCGCTCGCATTCCTCGCACGGAGTTTACTGAATCTCGCTCTTAGTCAAAACAACTCATGTGTACTCGTTAACTCCTCAGCCCTGCTTAGTATTTACACTCGCTAATTACTTCTTTATAATGCCCAAACAAGATCTGGTCCGATAAATTGAATTCTGATCCTATTCCTTACTCTGGCTAGCTGGCTGGCTGTCTTTATGAGGTGAATTTCACAGTGATCTAAACCAGCGAAAGTGTCAGATTATGTTGCAGATTTCGTCACACGCATATGGTTTTACTATCTGGCCAGGCTGCAATCATAAGTGTTGTTTATAACATCTAGAATTGCCCAGTCAATTGTATTCAATCATGCGTGTTAAGATGGGGTTAATCCCAACAATTTCCTCATTGGAAAATTCTGCTTGATTTTTAAAAGTCACTTTCCATATAAGGAATTGTTATTGCCGTTGATTCTCGTTCCTGTTACACTCACGAATTCCTACATTATCACAAATAATGTCTTCCCGTAAACTTATTACAACATTCCGTCTTTCAGGTGCGTGTCTGTAATCGGTCACCACCTGGGTATTTACTGCACTGTACATGTAAAAACAAACATTCATCGTATGACCATCCGGGTTGTGTTCTTTCCACGAGAGAAATTAGGAGGTTACAATAGTCATATCAGCGCCAACCAAGCTCGCGGAGCGATCTTCGTGTTAATACGGCGCGCCAATGTCTGGTACACGAGAATTTTACCAATGTGACTGTTGGTTAATATTACATCACCTGTCTACACTCTCAGCGGGGATGATCAGGGAAACAGACATGACGAATTATTACAGGAAGAAGTGTAAACAATGACTCGGAAATACCAAATATTGTCCAAAGTAGGAAAATAGAACGTGAAGAGCACAACATGAATTACGGGATGGCACAATGAATGAAAGGTTTTGAGGTCATTCTGTGACAATCATCTTCACTTCTCATCTCCTGAAAGAGCACAGGCCTTCAACAAATGTTGGCAAGTCTTCGTTCTGTCTCCAGTTATCTTCTTCAAGTGTTTTATGGTTCACGTCTGCCACTGTTACCGTGGGGATTTCATAACAAAGAACGTCTTGTGATATGATCAGTAGGTTTCCTCGTTACGGGTACTATCCAATGCCAGTGCCGTCTTCTCACCTCATTTTTCCCAGTAGCACCTGTTTGGTTCTTGTCATCAGTTCCAGATTGGTCATCTTGTCGTACCACTCAATCTTTCTATCCTACGGCAAGCACCCGTGTATCAAAGTCTGTAACTTCACGGTTCTAGTTTTTATTGTTTTTAATGTTTCAGAGTCATACCATAGGACAGACTTGATATTTTAGTTGTAGATTCTGATTTATTTAAATGATACTTCATTGCTTTTTATTTCCATACATTTACGTGCAGAGGTCTCACGTCATAATTCTGACGCGAAATGACGAGCGTAGAAACGACCTTTTGAGCACCACAAAGTTCCAAGATAATGGACGCTTTGTGGTGTGCAAAAAGAGGTGCAACTGACAGACTTGATATTGTAGTTTCCTATTCTGTTTTTTTTAATTGATACTTCATGGCTCTTTATTTCCATACATTTACAAACAAGATGTTAACTCATACACATATCTTGGCAGCAATATAAACAGACAGTGATCTCAAAATAACAATGAAGAAGGAATATGGGTTTTCACTGCGTTGAGAAATGTATGGTGATACATGTATGGACAGTTGAATTGCTAGCTCTTAAACGAGCAGAATTATTTTGGAAAATATTCATTGGGCACAGTTGAAGTACTCAGTCGATAACTCGGTTTCTTTACAGCAAACACGCTAAGCCCTCAGCGCTTAAACCACTACTGTCGAAGTCTTCACAAAAACTAAGACAGTTTAATTATATCGTAAAAATGACCACAGCCATTGAGGCATTTTTATTTGGGTGCTTAGTTGGCTGTGCTTTATCTCACGATTCACTATCGTAGCGAGGCTATTGCGCCGGTTTGATGATACCTGGTTCGATTCGTGGTGAGTCTAGCACTTCTGGTAGTTTTCGGTTGTCTAGCGAATCCCTTCTTTCTGCCTTTCGAGTGCCTGCTATTTGCTATATTCCTTTATTCGTTTATTAATTATGGCAAAACAGCGGAACTTTCAGTGGTTAACAGAGGTTCTTAATCTGTAACGGACGCTTCCTCGATAGAGGTGCAGATAGAATACATGGAAGATTTGAGAAGCCTCATAGTAAATTTATCGCAGTTGATACATGCTGGATAAAACTTTTTTTTAAAATTGAATCAAAATGTAGTTCTCTTTGTTTGTTTGTTTGTTTGAAACGAAGTGCCGCTTACTTCCACATATCGAAAAAACCAACGGGTTCCTGTGTGTGTGTGATACTATGCACCACCACCTTTCAAAATACGTGTGGGTTCTAGTGCCTGTGTGTGATACTATGCAGCACTACCTTTCCACGAACTAGAAGTAACCCGTCAGATGTCTGTGTGTAACGCCATGCTTTCAAAATTGCCTTCAATCAAAATCTTGACGAAACAGCTGTCTACTCAGTTTTGGCAAAGAAAGTCCTTTTAGTCGTGATCCTGTCTACTACAGCCTATATCTGCGAATCAGGATTTTCAACACTGGTCAGTGCGAAGCAAAAGGCTAGAAAACGGTTGGATGCAAGACAAGACATGCGTCTAACTTAGTCCAAGATTGCCCTCGAATTACTGTTCTTATTAATTGAAAGCAGCCACAGCCATCTCAGTATCTTCTTATCACAGGTGGACCCTATATATCAATGTCCTGTAGCACTGAGTGGTCCCCTGTTGCCGTGAGGCGGCGTTGGGAGATGAAGTTTTCGTTCTTAAGCCATGTGTTTTGCATTGCCAGTTGTGAAACTGTCATTGTTGTAGGGTTTCTGTAATATAATTAAAGAATCGACAGAGAAATTTAAACACTTGAATTGACAAGGCAGTACTTACCAACTATCATCACTACTCCAGAATCCGAACATCACCACGGAAACTACATGAGCCATCTCATTGAAGTAATTTATGTATCATTATATTTGTGAGTGTGTACGTGCGGAATAGATTGGAAATAAAATCCCTGTAGTGATGTCTTAACTATGTCTTCACTGGTTGATTGATTTATTTGAGAACATTAAGTTAACTCTCACGAGTGGTGTGAGAGCAAAACAGGTGAAGGATCCCTTTGTTTAAATTATAATGAATGTCAAAACCCTCATCAATCAATTATCAAGTCGAGCATTTAAAAATTGGGGTTTTTTTAAAACGCTTTTAATCAAAATTTGCCATTAGAAAACAAAAATACATGCAGGAAATGGTAAGGATGAAGATGGTGCTAAGAACAACCTAAGACAACAATATGAAAATAGAGGTACTAGTTAGACTGGTTTGGTTTGGTTTGGTTTTAAGGGCTATCTTCATTGCACACGGACAACTCTATCAGTGCTCCGATCTCCTCCCTTAGATCACACAAGGAGGATCTCAGGACAGTGCACGAACCCCGTAGCACCGGCGAGAATCCCAGTGTGTGTATATAGGAATGCAACATTCTATAAATATTTTTATGGTGGGTAGGTTTCTAATTTTTTTTAATGTTGCCCGGGCAGCGACCTTTATGGACTACTCTTTACGATTTCCAACTGACGTGGGATTTTTAACAGGCGCAAAATGCACGCAGGACCGCCTATTTTTTCGCCCTAGTTAGGTTGATATTCCTGAACATGTCACTGTTAATTTTTCCAGCAGTGATGAAAATGGAAGATTTTAGAGTTCAAATGCATTGAAGGAATTTAAACAGAAAATGGAAGACTAGAAAGAAACATTGAAACAAGAAGTTTAAAAGCCAGTGCAGTGACTTACCAACAATCACTACTGCTCAAACTTCCAAATATCAGTATGGAAACTCAACGACAGCTGATAAATAGCATATTCCTACCAACTCTTTGCTTTAAGTATCAAACACGGTCACTAACCATAGCACAGTAGAGGAAAATCACATTCTGCAAGATGAAATCCTTACGAAAATGCATGAATGTTACCAGGAGCTTTAGAATGACAAATGATGACATCACAAATATTGTAGGTACTACATCCTGTATCAAGTGTATAGGGAGACAGAAAATTGAACGGGTCTGGCCATCTCTTGAGAATGGAGCCTGATAAATTACCACTACGCACCTACAACAGTAGAACATCTGGTTTCAGGGCATGGGGAACACCAAGAGACACGTGGATAAACAACATCACAGACACGGGTCACTGTAGCTGGAGTAGCATACTTGGCTCAAGAACTCAATCTTCAGATAGTGTAACATACTTGGCTCAAGAGCTCAATCTGCATCTAGAGTAACATACTTGGCTCAAGAACTAAATCTGCATCTAGAGTAACATACTTGGCTCAAGAACTCAATCTTCAGCTAGAGTAACATTATTGGCTTAAGAACTCAATCTTCAGCTAGAGTAACATACTTGGCTTAAGAACTCAATCTTCAGCTAGAGTAACATACTTTGCTCAAGAACTCAATATTCAGCTAGAGTAACATACTTGACTCAAGAACACAATCTTCAGCTAGAGTAACATACTTGGCTCAAGAACTCAATCTTCAGCTAGAGTAACATACTTGGCTCAAGAACTCAGTCTTCACCTAGAGTAACATACTTGGCTCAAGAACACAATCTTCAGCTAGAATAACATACTTGGCTCTAAAACTCAATCTGCATCTAGAGTAACATACTTGGCTCAAGAACTCAATCTGCATCTAGAGTAAAATACTTAGCCCAAGAACACAATCTTCAGCTAGAGTTACATACTTGGCTCAAGAACACAATCTTCAGCTAGAGTTACACACTTGGCTCAAGAACACAATCTTCAGCTAGAGTTGCACACTTGGCTCAAGAACTCAATCTTCAGATAGAGTAATATACGTGGCGCAAGAACTCAATCTTCAGATAGATTAACATACTTGGCTCAAGAACTCAATCTTCAGCAACAATAACTTACTTGGCTCAAGAACACAATCTTCAGCTAGAATAACATACTTGGCTCAAGAACTCAATCTTCAGCTAAAATAACATACTTGGTTCAAGAACTCAATCTTCAGCTAGAGTAACATACTTGGCTCAAGAACTCAATCTTTACCTATAGTAACTTACTTGGCTCAAGAACTCAATCTTCACCTAGAGTAACATACTTGGCTCAAGAACTCAGTCTTCAGCTAGAGTAATATATTTGGCTCCAGAACACAATCTTCAGCTAGAACAACATTCTTGGCTCAAGAACTCAATCTTTACCTAGAGTAACATACTTGGCTCAAGAACTCAATCTGTATCTTGAGTAACATACTTGGCTCAAGAACTCAATTTTCAGCTAGAATAACATACTTGGCTCAAGAACTCAATCTTCAGCTAGAGTAACATACTTGGCTCAAGAACTCAATTTTCAGCTAGAATATCATATTTGGCTCAAGAACACAATCCTCAGCTAGAGCAACATACTCTGCTTAAGAACTTAATCTGCATCTAGACTAACATACTTGGCTCAAGAACTCAATCTTCACCTAGAGGAAAATACTTGGCTCAAAAACTCAATCTGCATCTAGAGTAAAATACTTGGCTCAAGAACTCAATCTTCAGCAAGAATAACATACTTGGCTCAAAAACACAGTCCTCAGCTAGAGCAACATACTCGGCTCAAGAACTTAATCTGCATCTAGAGTAACATACTTGGCTCAAGAACTCAATCTTCAGCTAGAGTAATATTCTTAGCTCAAGAAATCAATCTTCACCTAGAGTAACATAGTTGGCTCAAGAACTCAGTCTGCATCTAGAGTAACATACTTGGCTCTCGAACTCAATCTTAAGATAGAGTAACATACTTGGCAATAGAACACAATCTTCAGCTAGAATAACATACTTGGCTCAAGAATTCAATCTTCAGCTAGAATAACATACTTGGCTCAAGAACTCAATCTGCGTCTAGAGTAAAATATGTGGCTCAAAAACTCAAGCATCAGCTAGAGTAACATACTTGGCTCAAGAACTCAATCTTCAGCTAGAGTAACATACGTTTTACGAGAACTCAATCTTCAGCTAGAGCAACATGCTTGGCTCAAGAACACAATATTCAGCTAGAATAACATACTTAGCTCAAGAATTCAATCTTCAGCTAGAATAACTTACTTGGCTCAAGAACTCAATCTTCAGCTAGAATAACATACTTGGATCAAGAACTCAATCTTCAGCTAGAATAACATTCTTGGCTCAAGAACTCAATCTTCAGCTAGAATAACATACTTGGCTCAAGAACTCAATCTTCACCTAGAGTAACATATTTGGCTCAAGAACAGAATCTTTAGCTAGAGTAACATACTTGGCTCAAGAACTCAATCTTCAGCTAGAGTAACATACTTGGCTCAAGAACTCTATCTTGCGCTAGAGTCATACTTGGCTCAAGAACTCAATCTTCAGCAAGAGGAACATACTCAGCTCAAGAACTCAATCTTCAGCTAGAGTAACATACGTTGCTCAAGACCACAATCTTCATCTAGTGTAACACACTAGGCTCAAGAACTCAATCTTCTGCTAGAATAACATACTTGGCTCAAGAACACAATCTTCAGCTAGAGTAACATACTTGGCTCAAGAACTCAATCTTTAGCTAGAGCAATATACGTGGCTCAAGAACTCAATCTTCAGTTAGAGTAACATTCTTGCTCAAGAACTCAATCTTCAGCTAGAGTAACATACTTGGCTCAAGAACTCAATCTTCAGCTAGAGTAACATACTTGGCTCAAGAACTCAATCTTCAGCTAGAGTAATATACGTGGCTCAAGAACTCAATCTTCAGCTAGAGTAACATTCTTGGCTCAAGAACTCAATCTTAAACTAGAGTAACATACTTGGCTCAAGAACTCAATCTTCACCTAGAGTAACTTACTTGGCTCAAGAACTCAATCTTCACCTATAGTAACATACTTCTCTCAAGAACTCAATCTTCAGCTAGAGTAACATACTTGGCTCAAGAACTCAATCTTCAGCTAGAATAGCATACTTGGCTCAAGAACTCAATCTTCACCTAGAGTAACATACTTGGCTCAAGAACTCAATCTTCACCTAGAGTAACATACTTGGCTCAAGAACTCAATCTTCAGCTAGAGTAACATACGTGGCTCAAGAACTCAATCTTCAGCTAGAATAACATACTTGGCTCAAGAACTCAATCTTCAGCTGCCCACTACACATTGTGCCATAAGTAGAAGTCAAAAGAGGTTTAAAAAAAAAAAAGATTTAAAGATGAAAATGGAAATTTTTACACAAAAATAAAGAAAAGAAAAAAAAAAAGAAAGGGATATGGATAAGAGATCCGACCCAGTCCATTAGCTTCATAGACACCAGCATACCATCCTTATGTGTCTAACAATTGGCCACTGTATATTAATAGGCCATCTCTATCGCCTTAGGATATCTCACACTAATGAATGGAACTGAAATCCAGACCCCTGAACACATGCTATAAAACTGCCTAGCTCACAATAACCTACGACGTCAGACCTGACCAGAGGGTGTATGGCTCAGACACGAGCTAAAGGACTGCCGTGTGGACCTGGAAAAGACTGTTGACTTCCTCTTTGCGACAGGCCTGCAGATTTTGCATGACTAAAAAAAATGAACGTAGAAAAAGAAAAGAAAATAAACAATTTTCAAATTCCAACTAATACCATTCTTTGTTTATCTACAGAAAATAAATAAACAAACAACACACAAAGATATGATCAGGCACTCAGTGGGAAAATAAAGAAATAATCCCAATGAGTGCCTGATCATATCTTTGTGTGTTGTTTGTTTATTTATTTACTGTTTACAGGCCTCGGGTTTCCCCTCCTTATATGTTCATACGTTTATAAAATACCAGAAACCTACATTCTGTCCTTTACTTATTCTCATTCTTCTATCATTTACTAGACACAGTATTAAGGCCTTTGTCTTGTGTAATCTGGCCTATACTGTTTAATAGTGGAACTGTAGCAGTGATTGCGTCTATAATTAGACTCGGTCGTCCTATGGTACATATTCGAGTCGCGTGGGGAGTTCGTGCTAGACCTCTGTCGGTGAGGCCTTATTTTTGTAATGCTTAGCTGGCAGAGTGGATAGTGACGATTCGCTCCCGTGGCTAGGCGGTTGGTGCCGTTCGGAATGTCCTGGTTCGATCCCAGTAAGCCTATCACTTCTGTTGTTTTTCTGTTGTCTGGTCTTCTACTTCTTTATTTTCTCACTGAGTGCCTGATAACTACCTTTGTGTGTTGTTTGTTTATTTATTTACTGTTTACAGGCCTCGGGTTTCCCCTCCTTATATGTTCATACGTTTATCTACAGAAGAGTTACAGTTCTTGCAACGACAAGAATCAGGCTGTAGATTATGTAAATTCATTGACAATTATTATAATCCAACCTAGAAAAGCATACAAACCTTTACCAAGACATTCCGGTGCGCTGGAATCAAAGAAAATAATTTATTTTTAGATGAAGCGTTATTATTTCAGCAGACAAATTTAAGTAATGAACAAGACGTTTGTCAATGAATTTTACCAGATTTTTAAAAAACGATAATACGGAGTAAAAAATAAAGAAGATACTGACAGTTAAACGGTTAAAAATAAATATTTCTTGCCCGAGATGAATGAAAAAATTGTCGAGGCCCAATCGCTGAAAGCTTTGCTTTATGTCATAATAAATATGCGTTATAGTCTGTGGGTACTTCAACTTCTTCTTCTTCTTTGATCCTTAGCCGCCGACCGTCAAAGCAGTCAGTGGCCATCACGCCTAGTGGCGTCTTGTAGGGCAACAACAAATTGATTCCACTTTGCTCGGTCGGCGGCCATCCTTCGTACAGTGCCCCAACTCTGGTTCATTCTTTGCATCTCAGCCTCCACAGTAATCCGCCAGGTTGTTTTTGGTCGGCCTCTCTTTTGTTTTCCTTCAGGGGTCCAAAGCATAGCTGTTCTTTGATGGCATCGGAGTCTCTTCTGAGGACATGGCCAACCCAGCTCTAGCTTCTGCCAGCTATGATGGTGTGTATGTCTGTCGCATAGAGATTATGAGCAATAAATTTTCTATATTCTCTTCTTTTTCTACCCGTGTCCTTTACTTTATTATCGCTCTTTTATCCTTTTCCTGTATTTTTCGCATTTGTTCGTTTGTGAAAAATATTTTCTTTCCCATTCTCACTTTACCGTTTTTCTTTCTCATACTGATACGCATTCTATTACGTAGATGTCAGTCAGACGAGAAACTGTGAATATTCATCTATCTCAGACATAGGAGCAGACTTTTGGCTAGCATTTTCACCTGACACGAACGTTTCTCCGGCGTGAGGTGTGATAACCGACATCTGCACCGCGCAGAATGAGACATATAGTCTGGGTTTTTCCATGACACTCACGCTCTACGGTTAAGTTTCTCAACGTAAGGTGTGAAGACGCACGTTTGGCAGTTTATGGTAGACGTCTAAGTTAACGTAAGTGTTAAGGGAAGGGAAAGATCGGGTTTTTGGAAATAGTGGGATCTTTGTCTGATTGATAGATATAATCAGAGTTTTAAACTTGATTTCACTCATTTTCCATTTGCAGTAGACGTGGTCACTTCGTTCTAGATACTTAAACTTATAAGTGAAACTCCTAGTTTCGATGTGATACCGTAGTTCTGTGTTGAGGTAATTATTATATTAAGTATCTAATATTTTGTGAGTGATTATGTGTTGAATCGCCTATTTTTCACTAGTTCTTTGTGCAGAGAGAATTAAAATATAGTCTGTATTATTTTCTAGTGAAGTGTTTCAGTGGAAAGCAGAATAAATTATATTTCTAGCTTAAAATCATGCAGCTATAAATGAATTTGGTTTTACTGCTAAGTAATCAGACCAGAATATATTTTAAAATTAACTTATAACTGAAATGCTACATCAGTGAGTATTGACGGGATACATATGTATTCCTAATTCATGATGACTGATTTTATGAATATAACTTATTTCACGGGAAGTTTTAAATGATGAGTCAAGCTGTACGCTTGCAGTTTAAAATGTAAGTTATAACGAGTACATAGTATGTATAATTATTTTATATGTGTTTTTTCTCTATTTAGTGAAGAAAACTGGGGTTAACCCAAACTTTGCAAGCGTTAAGTACTGATGAGTAATATCTTAGAAGAACTAAAACATTTTCCTTAAAAGACTTGGTGTAAAATCTTTACAAGAACTTTAAAGGTGAAATGACATAACGGGCCTATTGCGCTAGATTTTATTCTTCCGGAGAAAACTTAAGTACAGTTCGGCCCTTGTGGAAAGTAAACTATTACAAACAGTAACGTTCTGCAAATTATGTCAACTTGTGGTGTGACCAAGAATTGTTTTACCTTTTGATCGAAGTTACAAACCTGACATTGTTCCTAAGTAGTGGAAACCTCGTGATTCTGATCCTGTGAGCTCGCTTGAAAACTAATTCTTACCTGAACTGATAAAGTGACACAAACTTAAAATCTGAACAAAATTATCGCCTAAAGAGGACGCTCCCTGGACAAATTGGATGAAACCAAGATCTGCAGAGCTGGGTATCCGCTTCATCAAACGATAAAACAGATTGTGTCATAACGTTCGCCAGACGGCGAACAGCAGCACGATTGTAGGTAAGGTTGTGTGAGACAGGGCCCTGATGAATGAACCGAGAGAAAGCAGGAACGAGTGACTCTTTTATGGTATACCAAATTTCACCCACTTTGTAATTTCTTTATGCAAGTTTTTTTTGTTGCAACAAGATACTTTTCCTTAGGATAGATCATACTAATATCTAAGTCTGTTCATACCTTTAAAAGGGGAAAATCATTAGATTACCGCTAATGTATCCTTGATTCCTTGGGGCTATCACTTTCTTCTAACAGGACTGTGGGCATAACTTGAGGAATAAGATCATACTGTGGGTCTATCATTCTTGTAGCATTTTTATTGACTTTTTTGACTATTTGTATATGCTTTGATGTAATTTTATGTGTTGTGATGGAATTTTCTGATAATTAAAAATTCCCTTGAACTTAATCAGTGTGTCGGGTTAGCTTGTTCCATAATATCTATATAATCATTGTTATAGTTTTCCAACGTGTGTGCGTCTACATGTCGTCAATTGTGTGTAGGTGCACGTGAGTGGTTATATATATATATATATATATATATATATATATATATATATATATATATATATATATATATATATATATATATATATATATATATTAATATATGTAGTCAATAGACTGTCTGACTCCTCTAGATCTGTTGTAGAAGACAGGCTTAAAGATAGAAAACAATTCTTGATTTCAAAGAGAGCCTCTATTGATTTCTACCATCTCACTCGTGGAAATCTATTTCTAATATCATCTCTCACTGTGGCTATCACTCATTCTAATCTATTCAGAAGGGACCAACCCAAGTCTTAATTTCCCTATCAGAAATCTACGACAGAATGGTGGCTCGTTCTCCGGGAATTGAACTATAGTCCTCAGTAATACGTATATCAGCTCGTCTGCAGGATTAATTTTCTTTATTCTGATATAGAGTAAGAGTGTGATGTCTTGTGAGTGTTGATATCGTTAAATAATTTATCCCCTAGACGAATCGATCTGTTTATGGGCGTGCTGACCACACAACTAATAATTGTTTTTCCACAGCATTTTCAGTAATATACATTTGAGTTACAGGTTGATTTTGTCGGAATATATGCTAATTAAAATGAATTTGTAATACTAAACACTGGTAAAGTTTGTGACTGTCTAACAGTCACAGGGTTCTGAAGAAGTAGGTGTTTGAGCTAAGCTAAGGAGCGCGATCAGACTATACGTCCTGTAATTGCCTCCCTTACCCTAACTGTCTTCAAGGGTGAACTTGATAGTGGATTAAAAAATTAAGTGAATTTTTTTTCTCTTATAATTTTTGAGATAATTATTTTGTTTCCACTGTAGCAACTTATTTTTTTAGTGAGTAATCTTAACTACCATTTATATGGCGTAGAAGTCTGCATTAGGTCCTTTATTGCCGATTAATAGCAGCGATAGTTAGACACTATATTTTTGGAGGAGGTATCCCAGTATATAAGTATATCATCTTTTTGTTTGGTATTTTCTCGTAAGTGGTAGGAACCAGTGTATCCTTTTTCTTATTTCTTTCTCGTCTAAGTCTCAGTCACCTATTTACTATGGCAGAGAGGGCGAAGCTTAGACAGATGCTCAGGCAAGAGAAAAGGGTGTGGACGGAGAGGAAGCGAAAGCTTTTGTCAGGGACGAACTTGACAGATATGATGCGGAGAGGAAAGCAGCAGAAGCTAAAGAGCAGAGGAAGATGGATGAGGAAATGGAAATTCGCAGGATGCATCATGAGGAAAGAGAGAAGGAGAGAAAGTATGAGGAAAGAGAGAAGGAGAGACAGAATGAGGAAAGAGAAAATGAGCAACGACGACAGCATGAGCTGGCGCTCAAAGTTCTAGAAGTCCAAAGCCGTGGTGCTGCATCTACCTCCAGCAATGGAGAGTCTTCTCCTCATTCCTCTTTAACTGATCCTTCTAACACACAATCTACTCATCTCACTGCTATGTCTTTTGCGCTAGAATCTTTCCCTTGTCCTAATGAGAAGATTGACATGTATCTAGAAAAATTCGAGAAAATTGCAACTCTGTACGGTTTAGAGAGGTCACGTTGGAATATGAAGCTTTCTCAGGCGTTGAAAAGCAGTGCGTATGATGTTTACGCCAAACTGGAAAGTAGCCAACAAGACAACTACGACTTGTTGAAGAAAGCTTTGCTTGAACGCTTTGAAATGAATGCGCGAAAGTTTCTGCAACTGTTTCGCAACAGCAGGAAGGAGAGCTCTGAAACTTTTCAGCAGTTCTTATCTCGTTTGAAGGGATACTTGACGAAGTGCCTTGAGCTTTCACAGCTCCCCTCTACCTATGAAGGTCTTGAGGAATTTGTTATAACAGAACAAATAAAGAACACTTTGTCTGCTAACACCCAGAGATTTCTTGCTGAGCAAGGTGCAGAAAAGCTTGAAGACATCTTGGAAAAGTCTGAGCGTTATCAAAATGCGCTGGCCGAACTGCCGGCCAATAAACGTAAACCTACAGAAGAGCATTTTCGGAAGAATAATCTAAACCAATCTTCTCATGCTTCTAATCAGAAAAACCACAGAGAAACTGAACTTCAAAACTCCCCTCCTGAAAAATCCAAGTTCTACGAAAACAAGTACCCCAACCACCGTAAACAGTCTGATCAACCCGACCACCCTACATGGCAGCGCAGCCAGAAAGGACAAGGTGGCAAAGGGAGAACCCCTGAGCACGGGACTAATGATCAGAGCGAGCACACCGAGCCTAAACGCATCGGATGCTTGCTAACAGTCTCGCAAAGCGAAATTATTGACAGTGATTCCCGCCCTGTAGAGGGAGACAGACCCCCTACGCGAGGTACTGTTATATTGAACGGTTCTCAAACTGTTTGTTTATTTGATACGGGGCTTTCTTATGATTCATTGTCGCCAAACACCTGGTTAAACCCGGTCAAGAGAAGGAGAGACCGTCCAACTTTGTGGAGTTTCTAAGAGTGATGCACCTACAGCGCTTCCCATTGCTTTGGTGGAGATCCACTCTGATTTTGTCAGAGGAGTGATCAAAGCAGATGTTATGGATGACCCCATCTACCCGGGGTACTTGGCGGTAGATACGTGTCTATTGGGAAACCGGAAGAGCCGATTGTGGCAGCAGTAACTACAAGAGGGCAAACCAAGAAGGAACGGGAGCCTGCGCCTAATTTGTTACCTATGGAACTTAAAGAAGCGCAACAAAAGGACCCTACTTTGGCACCCTGCTTTAGGAAACTGCCCATGGCTAAGGAACCCAGACAGCACGGGGACATTTTTTCTAAGGATGGCGTACTTTATCGCAGAACGGGCAAGCCTGACCAAAGTTACAACCAGCTCCTAGTACCGAAACAGTACAGAAGCCAAATCCTAGAAATGGGGCACTCTCTTCCCTTTAGCGGACATAAGGGACAAAACGCCACAAACCAACGGATAACTACTCATTATTGGTGGCCAGGAGTAAATACTGATATTATCAGGTATGTCAAATCCTGTGCCCAGTGCCAACGTGTACCACCCAAGCAACGGACACCCCCAGTCTCTTTGGGTGAAATGCCAATAGTGGGAACACCATTCGAACGGGTTGTGATCGACATTTTAGGACCCTTAGAAAGGACTAAAAGAAGGAACAGGTTTATCCTGACCTTAGTCGACACATGCACTTTATGGGCAGAAGCTATACCGCTAACATGCGCAGATGCCAAGCATGTCGCAGAAGCCCTAGTGCAGATTTTCACTTGGTTGGGATTCCCTCAGCAAGTGTTGACGGATAACGGATCTCCATACCGAAACATGTTGATGGATGAGATCGTGAAGATCTTGAGGAACCAACACATCTACATAAAGCCTTATACTCCGGCCGGAAATTGGCTCGTGGAACGTGTTAACGGAAACCTCAACATGATGCTAAGTAAACTGGCACAAGTGAAACCTGAAGATTGGGATCTTTGCATTCCTGCAGCTTTATTTAGCTACAGAGAATCTCCTCACACTTCCACAGGATTTCCGCCAGCAACGCTTTTATTCGACAGACCTATTAAGGGGCCGCTTGAAGCCTTACTTTGGTCGCTGACAGACCAGAAGGCTGATGAGACAGTTGTCTCAGCAAGTAAATATGTGTCGGTTTTAAAGGAAAGGTTGAAACTAGGACGGGACCTAGCAACGACTAACTTTAAGCGAGCACGCACAAAGCACGCTAACCGATACAGGAAAGTCGCGAAAGAGAGAGAACTAGAAGCAGGAGAGAAAGTTTTGGTGTTACTCCCTACCGGAAACAACCAACAGAGGATCGGATGGCAAGGGCCCTTTACCGTCCTGAAAAAGATTTCTAAGGCTAACTACCAGATCTCTATTGAAGGAAAGGAGAAGGTTTTATATTTAAATCTGTTAAAGAGATACTTGGAAAAACCGGGGCCGACCTCCGAACATCTCCTGACGATCGCCAAAATTGACGAAGATGACGTTAGTGGCAGGAAAATTCCACTGCAAGCACACGTAATCTTTCAAAAATGTCAAAAGCGGCGACGCTCTTTCAAGCGCGCATGGGAGACATTCCAGAGAAAGGAAACTTAGGGAGTAGACTTCATGAGTAGGAATTGGACAGAGACGGAGGGGGAAGGGGGGATGAGAGGGAAGAGGACAGACACCCTGAAGCTACGGATATAGGAAATTTATTTCCATAACGTAGACATGGAGTGCTTCCATATCTTAAAGGGGGGACGTTCTGTCGCATAGAGATTATGAGCAATAAATTTTCTATATTCTCTTCTTTTTCTACCCGTGTCCTTTACTTTATTATCGCTCTTTTATCCTTTTCCTGTATTTTTCGCATTCGTTCGTTTGCGAAAAATATTTTCTTTCCCATTCTCACTTTACCGTTTTTCTTTCTCATACTGATACGCATTCTATTACGTAGATGTCAGTCAGACGAGAAACTGTGAATATTCATCTATCTCAGACATAGGAGCAGACTTTTGGCTAGCATTTTCACCTGACACGAACGTTTCTCCGGCGTGAGGTGTGATAACCGACATCTGCACCGCGCAGAATGAGACATATAGTCTGGGTTTTTCCATGACACTCACGCTCTACGGTTAAGTTTCTCAACGTAAGGTGTGAAGACGCACGTTTGGCAGTTTATGGTAGACGTCTAAGTTAACGTAAGTGTTAAGGGAAGGGAAAGATCGGGTTTTTGGAAATAGTGGGATCTTTGTCTGATTGATAGATATAATCAGAGTTTTAAACTTGATTTCACTCATTCTCCATTTGCAGTAGACGTGGTCACTTCGTTCTAGATAATTAAACTTATAAGTGAAACTCCTAGTTTCGATGTGATACCGTAGTTCTGTGTTGAGGTAATTATTATATTAAGTATCTAATACTTTGTGAGTGATTGTTGCGGTCATTTTGATGGAGTTTCAAATGTCGATTTATTGGTTGTATGTTTTTCACCCTGGTCAAAGTTGGGGAACTATGTCTTAACTTTGCTGTGTCAGGTTGATTAGGGGTTATCTTCCTTTTTGGTTCATTCATTGTGTTTGACCTTTAGGGTCAAAGGTAAACAGTTCTGGGCTATGAGCCATGCGCAGTTGGGGAGCGAAAAATTAGGCTTCCGTCAGGGAGAGTTGCGAACTGGCTTCTGTAGGACGTGAATGTCCGTTGTTTCCTGGGGAAGGAAAAATCTTCGAAGTGACTGCGTTGTCAGTTTTCCCCAGTGATTTACTGTACGTCAGGAATGACGACAGTGTTATTTCTTGTGTTCTGAGGATTCGCTTCAAGGTAACACCGTCTTTATCATTACTATGCATTCGGTTGCAGAATTTGTTAAAGGATTACCTAGCCGTGAGAACAGCTAACCGTTCATGTAATGCAGAACTTATATTTTATGCTCAAGGTAGCTATTTAAGACTATTCGCCTTTATATGATCAGAAGTCCAGCGACGAAATTATATATGATGGAAACCGCAGATTGGCGGTATATTTATACAAACATTATAGCAAGGTTTAGGCAACCTGCTTATGAAGAGTACACAGCTGACGTCATATCGAGGTCTGTGTAATGGCCACTATTCTACCGCATGAAAAAGATGTAACTGGCGTGTTATGCCAAGTTGAACGACGGCCCTAGTAATAGGATTACATGAATTAAGGGCTCGTCCATTGTATGACGGAGTTATTAAGGTATCTGATGCGTTCAGTCAGGGATACCAAAGCGGCATTATGAACTGTACATTAAAGAACATACCACTATTGACCATGCCCACATATGTGAATGTTTACCAGCTTTAGAATGCCTGATATGTACCAAGCGATTTCAATTAACATGATGTACGTGAACCTGTTTACATTGACTGTTCCTGTGTGATTCTATTGTTAGTGCTGTGAATAAATGTATGAACTGTTTTCAGTAGTTGCAACCGTCATTGGCTTCTGTACGAGTGTGACTGGGTGTATTGTGTAACTATATATGAGCCTAAACGCATTCGCGACTACACACCCATGTCTCATCATCATCATCTTTATCGTACAAGGACTATGTATGCTGTCAGCGTGAGTGACCCACATTTTCACCGCACCATTACACTGTTCAGGTGACATCGACACGCATACCTGGCCATCTACACATCAACATTTGCATCACGTTAGAAAAACCAATTAACATTACTGGTGGACCTGTTCCGTGGGCTTTTCGGCTTCAATTTTGGTTTCGGCTACAGATTGGAACGATCAAGGTTGACATCTATAAATAACACACATCCGTAGTACTCTACATTTCCAAGTTTGGCTACACAGGACAGTAGAAATAGGTCATTGACTGTTGACCCACGTAAACAGTGTTAGCATCTGTGTGAAAATGCTACACGAACCACAGTTGGTACAAGTACTGGAGTTGGCATCTAGGCAATTTTGCTATGTGGACCACTGCTGCATACAAGTCAAGTATTTTTTGTAAATATTACCGCTGGTTGTCTACACGTTACAGTCAACAGACTCTACAACGTCTGAACGTTCAAGTCACGTAGTTCGAGGTCAAGTAAACAATACCGTCTACGAACGTTTTCAACATTGGGCCTCAAGTCTCAACTATTTGTCGAGAAGGTCATAGTGACTTTATGTTCCTGGAGACCACTACATGTTATTGTGGATCTAACAATTATTGCGCGCTTGACATTGTACTCCCGTGTTGCCAAAGAGCAAGAGAGTTAATATACTGTTATTTGTAACTAAACTATGTTTGCAACACATTCCATTGATGATATTTATGTTACTTGTATTATTGATGTGTATTTTTCTGGTGTTTTCAGCGGGCTGGTTGGGTAAGGTGACTCCTTTAGATCATATCACGTAACAGAGGTTGTCTATTGAGAGCGTTTTCTGTAGAGACTGCAAATTTCCTTAATTGGGATTTGCTAGCGACAATTGTTGCTATTTTCGTTTAGCTGTGACGAGATGTGTTAGTGTTGTTTTCGTTATTTTTCCATTCTTTGATTTACGATTTGTTTTGTTTGTATCTGTTCGTCTCTCCTTCCTTTCATTTATTTCTTTACACCTTTTTTGTTTATAACAGTGTTGCCATTTGTCTTGTTTACTTTTCGCAGTCATCATTACACATTTTTGTAACATTTTCCTTAGTTTCGCTGTATTGTTTATTTGACTTCTGCAAACGTTTTCGGTTGTTGTTCTGTATCTTTGTCCTTGTATTTATTATTGTCATACAGTCTACATACATATACATGGTCATGCATTATTATTATTGTTATTAATATGATACACTATTCATATTGAGATTAGTGATAGAATATTATTATAAAGAAACAAGGTAACCATACAAGGTCTTTGACTGAGACTTGTCTCTCAAAGAGAGTAAAATAAACTGAACTGAGTATACAAGTCTAATATCGAAGACTTGTCTCCCATTGAAGTGGGATAAGGTAATTTATTTAATTTTTCAGGTTACTGATCTCATTAGACATAATATCTACACTGGAATACTTCATTGGACAAGGGAAATCCCTTGGCAAGTCTGGTAAGGAATTGGAAGAATTAGCGACTGCTCAATTCGCCATGGTATTAAAGTCAGAAGAAAAGAGACAAAAATAGGAAAATAAATTGAAAGCAGAAGCTGAGCAAAAGACGATAGATGCTGAGATTTTAAGATTGCAGATGCAAGCTGAACAAAAGAAGATAGATGCTGAGAATTTAAGGTTGCAAATGCAAGCTGATGAAAGAAAATTCCAGATGGAAATGGAAAAACAAAAAAATGAAGCTGCTGCTGAAGAAAGAAAACTTCAAGCTGCTGCAGAGGAAAGAAAATTTCAAGCTGCTGCAGAAGAAAGAAAACTTCAAGCTGAAGAAAAAAGATTAGATAGAGAAGCCGAGGAGAGAAAGGAAAAAGCAAAAATGGAACATAATGAAAAACTCTTAGTTTTGGAGTTAGAGAAATTGAAATTGACAAATATGGGTGCTCATCAAGGAACTTCGGGTACGACAAAGGAGTTTGCTAGTAAGATAAAATTACCTCATTTCAATCCTTTAAAGGACGACATAGCGGATTATCTGGATAGATTCCAATTTTTATGCGATACGCATAAGATAAAAAAAGAAAAATATGTCGAACAATTGATGGAATTTTTTACAGGTGAAACAGTGACTACTCTTATGACAATAGAAGAGCATAACAGAACTAATTATGATGTTGTCAGAGCAGCATTACTTAAAAAATATCAACTAAAAGAAGAAGATTATCGTCTTCGTTTTAGGACAATGTTGCCAGAAAATGGGGTAGATTTCTCTGATTTTATTACAAAGATACGTCGTACATTTACACGATGGATTGAGTTGTCTCAAACTGAGAAAACATATGAAGGCCTAATGGACTTATTACTTCGAGACAAAGTTTTGTCATCTGTTAATGATTCTTTCCTTGCATTTCTTCATGAGCGTAAGCCCAAAAACTTAAAAGACATGGAGGAATAATGTTGCCAGTATGCCACCGCGCATCCCCATGCTACAGTTAGCAATTCTAAAGTGAAAGAAGCGTTGCCAGTTGCTTCGGCAGCACCATATGGCCCTAATTTTAGTAAGAAATTTCAGGGAGCTCAACAAAACTGGAATAGGAAAAGTAATCAGAATTACACTCATAAGCAGAGTAATCCAACTTATGAAAGTTCTTCTTCTAAGAACTGGAGACGAGATGGTAGTTCTCGTAATTTTGGTGGTAATAATTATACACACTATCGCAAAGGTTATCACAATAAAAACTATCCGAGCTTTTCTTCTCGGGATAATCATTCTCGACGTCAAGAATATGACGATGGTGAATATACAAACCGGGATTCAAACAGTAATGATAATTACAATAGACAATATGATAACAATTACAGGGGAAATGATAATCGCGGTAGACCTAGATATAACAAAAGAAAATCTTACCAACAGGCAAACTCTGCAAAACAAGAGTTTAATGGAGCCTGTAATCAAGTAAGTGATAGTGGGAACTCTAATGCTATCACTGGTTGTGCTTTCGATTTTGGGAGAGCAACTGAATGCTCCCAATGCTCAACATTGTTCGAGCTATCGTCTGTATCTACCCTAATTTGTGGTCACCCTCTTCCCGCTCTTCCTGCTACAGTTGCGCATGATGGGAGAGGATCTCTCATCTTGCATAAAGGTCTAGTGAATGATAGTCCAGTCTCAGTGCTTTTTTATTCTGGATGTACTACTGTCGGGGTTAGACAGTCTCTAATAGATAAACGCTGTTACACGGGAAAGGTGGTCAAATATGTTACATTTGGAGGAACCATGGAAAAATATCCTACTGCTGTCATTAGCATTGATACTCCCTTCTTTACAGGAGATGTCCACGCATGTCTTCTTCCTAATCCTATTTCGGATCTTATAATCGGTCGTATTCATGGGGTTAAGGAATGCACCCCGCAACAAATTTCTATTTGGGAGGAACAAAATATCCAAACGGTCAATGCAGTGGTAACAAGAGCCCAAGCTCTTAACCCTCCAACTTCATCTGATGATAGTAATGGAGTTGATAGCCAAGACGATCACTTAGTGATTTCGCATGCCTCGTTTGTTAAACGACAAGAAGAAGATCCTTCTTTAAAGAAATTCTTCCTTCTCGCAAAGAAAGGTGATCCTAATCAGAGTACGAATCACAGATCTTATATCACTATGAAGAATGGTATATTGGTACGAATGGTACAACACTCGGACAAGTCTATGCATTTGCACATTCTTGTGCCTAAGTGTATGAGAGCCTTAATTCTTCAACATGCACAAGATTCTCAGTGTGCTGGACATATGGGTTTTTCCAGAACTAAGACTAGAGTCCTTGCGTCCTTCTTTTGGCCATTCGTGAACAAAGACATACGAATTTATTGCCGATCTTGCAAAATTTGTCAAGAGGTCAAGTCTAGAGGTCCGAGACATGCTGCTCCTATTCAGGCTGCAGATATTCCGATTCGGCCGTTTCAGAAAATGGCAATAGACATTATTGGCCCATTTAAGATTAAGTCAGCCAGAGGACATCAATTTATCCTTACTTGCGTTGACATGTGCACGTGTTGGCTAGAGGCTATACCTCTTAAAAGCATATCAACTGTCGATATCGCAGATGCTCTTTGGCTCATATTTTCTCGTCTGGGATTCCCCGGAGAAATACTATCAGACCACGGCACTCAATTAATATCGGACACTATGTCTCAGGTAATGGCTACTCTAGACATTAAAAGGTCTCTCAGTAGTATTTATCATCCAATGTCCATTGGATTGGTTGAACGTCTTAATAGGACACTAAAGAACTTACTTGGCAAGATAACGGAGGATCATCCTGATGATTGGGACAGGGTCCTACCTGCAGCTCTCTTTGCTTATAGAGAGGTACCCAACGAGCATACAGGATTTTCTCCTTTTGAACTTGTCTTTGGCGCGCAACCGCGCGGTCCTATGTCCTTGCTACACGATCTGATCACTGCCGATAATATTGACGATGATACACAATCGTCATATGAATATGTCATTGCTCTTAGGGAAAAAATTATCGAATCATGCAGGTTAGCTACTTTATCATCAGAATTTGCTAAAGAAAAGGCTAGGCGATTCGCTAATAAGAAAAGACGCCTACGTCAACTTTGTCCTGGAGACAAAGCGTTTGTCTTACTTCCCTCGAGGGAGAACAGACTTCTCATTTCTTGGAAAGGTCCATACACTATAGTATCTAAAATTTCGGATGTCGACTATATTGTCGATGTTGATGGAAGGCATAAAACCTTTCATATAAATATGCTTACGGAATTTATTGAACGACCAGACTATTTACAGCCTATTTTCCAGGCGACGGACGATTATCCAATCCAGCATGGTCATATCTCATCCCTGTCTGTTATACAGGATGAGGAAATTACTTTTTCTGATGTTAACTTACCTCTTCCCGTGATTCCACTTAATTCTACGGAATCATGGAAAAACGTTACCGTCTCTTCGAACTTGTCTTTTGGGGAACAGCGTCAAGTATCTTCTACGCTACAATCATTCCAGGACATCCTTACCGACATTCCTGGACACACACATGTCATTGAACATGACATCATACTTACTGATCGTAATCCGATCAGAGTAAGACCATACCCTATACCTATTAAACATATTGCTACAGGGAAAATAAAAGCAACTTTACTAAGAAAAATAACCGTGATTGTGGACAGTACCAAACGCGTCCATCACGCAACGGTTCTTCTTCAAAGAACTGGAGGCAATTTAATTGTCCTCAACATTTTGGGTCTAGTAACTATAGGAACTTTGATAAAAGTTACCAACCTGGTGATAGTTTTTCTTGTAAAAAACAAAATCCACGTAATAGAAATTTTGATTATAACAATCGCAGTTATGGTAACTGGAGTTCAAATAAGAGCAATGGTCTCAACAGATATAATAATTTTGATAGATCTCGTTGTGATGGTAGATCTCAACATGAATCTACTTAGCTCTGGTGTCCTAGATTTCCTGATACACTTCCAGACTTATGTCTGTTCTTAATATCATAATATATATATTTACACAATTGTGTCATATTTTGGATGATGTATATGACTTTAACAAATTTGGTTATGTCCATCCATGATATATATCCATTAGATATGTTGATGGTATAGTATTGTAGTTCATGATATTTGTATATTGCTATAATTATAGTATTTGACAATTTTTGATATCTATGATTGGTATTGCCAGCAACTTAGGTTTCTTTAATGGTACCTCCCGAGTTTGTTTTGCTTAGAGGAAATATTTTCTCTTATGATGGGGGATGATTTTACTCCCTCCAGACGATTTATTTATGCGTCTATTGTACCTGATATTAGGTTCATTCTTTCATGAGCACATAATTGATGCTTGTGCTATCTTGCTCATGGATATATTTCCAAAAAAATGTGTCATTTCTTTACAGTGGGGGGGCGGGGTGCAGTAATATGTTGCGGTCATTTTGATGGAGTTTTAAACGTCGATTTATTGGTTGTATGTTTTTCACCCTGGTCAAAGTTGGGGAACTATGTCTTAACTTTGCTGTGTCAGGTTGATTAGGGGTTATCTTCCTTTTTGGTTCATTCATTGTGTTTGACCTTTAGGGTCAAAGGTAAACAGTTCTGGGCTATGAGCCATGCGCAGTTGGGGAGCGAAAAATTAGACTTCCGTCAGGGAGAGTTGCGAACTGGCTTCTGTAGGACGTGAATGTCCGTTGTTTCCTGGGGAAGGAAAAATCTTCGAAGTGACTGCGTTGTCAGTTTTCCCCAGTGATTTACTGTACGTCAGGAATGACGACAGTGTTATTTCTTGTGTTCTGAGGATTCGCTTCAAGGTAACACCGTCTTTATCATTACTACGCATTCGGTTGCAGAATTTGTTAAAGAATTACCTAGCCGTGAGAACAGCTCACCGTTCCTGTACTGCAGAACTTATATTTTGTGCTCAAGGTAGCTATTTAAGACTATTCGTCTTTATATGATCAGAAGTCCAGCGACGAAATTATATATGGTGGAAACCGCAGATTGGCGGTATATTTATACAAACATTATAGCAAGGTTTAGGCAACCTGCTTATGAAGAGTACACAGCTGACGTCATATCGAGGTCTGTGTAATGGCCACTATTCTACCGCATGAAAAAGATGTAACTGGCGTGTTATGCCAAGTTGAACGACAGCCCTGGTAATATGATTACATGAATTAAGGGCTCGTCCATTGTATGACGGAGTTATTAAGGTATCTGACGCGTTCAGTCAGGGATACCAAAGCGGCATTATGAACTGTACATTAAAGAACATACCACTATTGACCATGCCCACATATGTGAATGTTTACCAGCTTTAGAATGCCTGATATGTGTCATGTGAAATTCTAATCCACATATATAAATTAAAAAGTAAATGTAAAGCCTAACAAATAACTTCAATAAAAGGAAAGAAGAATGGTAAAGAACAGTGCTGTCACAATGACTGTACTCGAAATCCCCCTTGTTTTCTAATTCGTCTGCAAATTATAACGTTCCACGTTGATAGTAAAAGCCTACTGCATCACTACACGCTTTCTTCAATAAAACGTGTACTGCCTTTCTAAGAAAAACCTTGAGATACGCAAGCTGACCTATATTTAATATTCCATTCATGTCATTTTATACACTAAGTTACCATAAACGAACGGACAGATGGACTTAGGATAGAAAGAAAGGGAGGGCTGAAAGCCGGGACGCATACAACACTAAACACGCGTCTCGCTATACAATTACTACCATCACGCGTGTAAGGCCACAAGCACTAGCTTTTTTCTAATCGACAGTGATAAAAAAACACTACCCATACGAGAGTTAGGTTTTAAAACTTACAAAATGCTTATTAGGAAATATGACATTATACTGTTTTATGTCTGAAAACATGACAGTACACCAGACACCATAAAGTTTGGAAGTGAGGAGGTGGCAACAGCACGACTATCCTAGAAGAAAATGCATATTTTGAACGCAGCCCCTTAGCCCCATTAAATTTATATATTTGGGTTCCTTAGGACTTGCTGACAAAGAATATGTTAAACGTTACGCAAACAGTCTAGGAATTAACAAATTATAGCCAAAAGAAATAGTGAGGGTGTCAGACAACACCAAAATCAGAATCGCTCAGTGGCAGATTTGGACACCACCATTGTACGGGAAATAGGTATCCATGTTAAATCCGATTTGATTGGAGCGCAGTAAATGTAAGGCTAAACACGATTAGTCGGGCTACAAATACTATCTTTTGTTGTTAGGGGAGACGGAAGGAAGGGTACTTTTTTTCAAACGCATGTGTAAACATGGCTCGATTGGTTAGACCCGCCAATATAGTCAATTAGGAGCGTCAGGTCAGCACCACATTTTCAAATAAACTTACTAAAGAACCAGTGCGTTGAGCGCCAGTGCATATTTTTCTAAATAAAAGCCTGGGACATCGGCAGATCGAAATTGTGCTATATTCATTGCCAGTCAACGTAACTGTGTATTATTCCATGAATTGTGGTAAGCTTGAAATATTTGATATCTTTTTAATGAAAATTGAATGTAAATTGATAATTTATGTCTGTATATGTGTGTGGTTCAGTAGCGAACATGAGGCAAGGCCTATATAGTGCTCCAACCTGAACAGAAGGTGTCGGAGAAAAGTAAAACTGCATGGAATGGCCAAACAGTACACTGACACCTATCTTATTGACTAGAAGAACTAATGCTGGAATTGCAGAGGCGTAGTGACCATTAGGGAGGAGTATACTGGTGTAAATTATTTCAGATGAAGCTGACAGTTGGCCTACCGCTCTGAACTCAGTGTTTGTCATGTATTGTGTTCAGTCTGGAAATAGATTATAAATTAGTTATGAAGTAGGAGGTACAACCTTCTTGTTTCAGGGACTGTGGTCCTAAAGTTATTGAGCAGCACCTGGTCTGAGCTTTGCTGAATCTGGAGGCTGACAGCATACTCCTGGGTCCAGATAGCGACTAGTGAGGTGTCTCCAGAACACAGGGGAGCAATCGAGCAGAGGAGTCTTTTCCTGCCGCCATCACGAAAGTTAAGCCTCTGTGGCCAGTGGAGCTCAACATTATGTGTCCCCTCAAAAATTGACATTTTAGAAAAAAAAAAGAGGGACAATACCTTGTTTAAATTGACAGGAACTGTGAACTTTTTCCCCATACTATTTCCCAGATAAACAAACACTTGAAGTCATGATGACAAATAACAACATAGCTTGAAAAACAAAACCAGTATTACCTCATAGTACTACTACACACTGACACACATAGGATAATATTAATAAAATATGTCACTACAATGTTCATATTTATAAATTCTGTACATATAAATTGTGATTACATTTGAATGTGATTCCTGGTTCACTTTGTAGTTGAATCAGGATATATAATATAGTGAAAGTAATTAATACATAAATATTTGAAACTTTACCAGTGACTCATTTAAGATAGTCTTATAGAGTGTTAAATGTGTGTGAGTGTCACAGTGTTGTCAAGTGTGGTGGAATAAATTAAATTGTTTATCTGTCTGTTGTTGTTGTGACTTACACTTCATCATTTACATAACCCTAGACATTTAACGTAGTCATCACAATATTCCAGAATAATTCTGACTGAGTTATAAATGTGGTAGCAAGTAAGGTTATCTGTAAAAAACTACACCTATTAGATACAGATACCTTCACAGCTGATCTCAGTCAGTACACTAAGTCCCCTATAAATATTTATATCATCCCACTTTACCACATATATTGGGGTCTCGCTCCCGGGATTTTGAATCTTTCCCTATTAAAAATATTGGGGGTAATTCACTTCAGGGAATAATAGAAATTAAAAAGGTATCCTTGGGTGAAAATAACTAACGTTGAGCTCTCAGTGCCTGTGGTGTCTTTGGATAAGTAATATCAGATTGTATTGTTTAGTTAGACATTATATAAATTTACCTGTTAGAAAATGGCGGACCTGGCCAAATTTCGATCTGCTGCTGTACAGACTGCGAAAGAGTTAGGAATGGACGGGCAAATTATGATTGCTTATGTCACTGCTGAATGTGACAAATATATTGAACGGGAAGAAAGAAGATTAGAAAAAGAGGCCGAAAGAAAGTTAGAGGCTGAAAAGGAAATTAAGAGGTTGCAGATTGAGGCTGAGGCTAAGAGGTTGCAGATTGAGGCTGAGGCTAAGAGGTTGCAGATTGAGGCTGACAAAGAGGCTAAAGCATTGGAAGCAGAAGAAAGAAGATTGACTGCAGAAAGAGAAGAGAAGAAATTAGCTGCAGAAAGGGAAGACAAGCGATTAGCTGCAGAGAGGGAAGCAGAAAAGGAGGAGAAGAGATTACAAAGGGAGCACGAGTTACGACTAAGGGAGTTTGAGTTTCAAGGCCATGCTCCTGAAAATGGTGCCAGTCCCTTTACCTCTGATGCCACTGCTAGCCAGGGAGCCTCAACCTCAGCTATGAATTTTCATTTAGATCATTTTGTTGAGAAAGACGATGATATTGAGAGCTATCTAAATAGATATGAACTATTAGCTACCACATATGGGTTAGAGAGAGAAAGGTGGAGCTTAAAGTTATCTCAAGGGCTTCGTGGGGCAGCTTATGAAGTTTTTGCCAAAATGAGCAGAGGTGATCAAGAAAATTATGACATGCTAAAGCAGGCTCTTTTGTTAAGATATGAAAAGAACGCAGAATTTTATAGGAAAAAATTTAGGAATGCTAAACTACTGTCAGGTGAAACCTATCACCAGTTCTCTGCACGGTTAGAGACATACTTGGAGAAATGGACTTCTCTGGGGAAAACCCAAGATCTTAAGGAAATGGTCCTTATAGAACAATTAAGAGAGTCCATGGCTCCAGACCTGAGAAAGTTTCTCATGGAACAAGGTGCAGAGAGGCTGGGTGAGTTGCTAAATGTTGCAGAAAGGTATCAAGCGGCTCAGGCAGAGGTATCAGGTAATAAAAAGAAACAGGTGGATAATTTTAGGGCACCACAGAACTTTAATAAATTTGATCCTAGAGATCAAAACAAAGGTAAGCACCAATTTGATAGGCCACGGTATGACAATAAAAATAAAACCCCACAATTCGATGAAAGGAAATATGATGAAAGAAAATCTTTCAACCAAGGGAAAAGGTGGTGTAAAAATTGTAAGATGAACAATCATGACACTGACCGTTGCAGAAGGAACCCTATAGTTATGGCCACCCTTCAGGTCAGGTCGACCTCAAGACAGGAGGAGGATATTCTGTTAAATACCACTCCAGAAGAGATGAGGAAGGCACAGGCTGGGGATAAGACCCTCAAGCCTTGTTTCAGGAAATTGTCAACTTGTCATACAACTCCAGGCAAGGGAGATTTTTACATGAAAAAACAAGTTGATGTATAGGAAGACTGGAGCTAGATCCAAAGGTCAGGGACAGCTGGTACTTCCTAAAAGATATAGGGCAGAATTAATAAGGAGCCTACATGTGAAACAAGATGGGGACCATGAGAAAATAGGTACCATCATCCAAAAGGTGGCTCACAATTATTATTGGCCCAAGGCAAGATGGGACATTGAGAATTTTGTAGAAAGGTGTAGCATAGCACATGAGGGAACACCCACAAGTGGGAACATTGATCAGGACCTGGACACGCCAAAGGGCAAACTTAGGCCTGAAAATAAAAAGAGAAATAAATTTGATAAAGTGGACCAAAGGGAATGGGAAGCCCCTTTTCACGGACAAGCTTCACTTAACTGTTTTACAATGGCCACTATGCGGAGAGTGCAAAAAGATGTCTTACCCCAGGATAAGCCGAAAATCCCTCAATCGGACTTAAACAAACTGGAGGAAGAAGATGTAGAGAGGAAATCTCTCATCAAGAATTTTAAGTGGGGAGAAAGCCCCAAGAGAAAAAATTGGTAGCGGTCGTTTTGTGAATGATAATTCTGGGAAGAAAAATCATCACTATAGAGCTTCGAGTGGAAGAGACCATACCGGTGCATGGACAAATAGGTCCACAAAATTAAAGGTCCATATGTAACTCTGTTAAGAACGTGGACTGATGAAAAGGCAGAGGAAAATATTACATCCTCATACCAATATGTGAATGAGCTGACCACTCGTTTAAAAACTGGCTGGAAACTTGCCAATGAAAATTTGAAACAAGCCAGGAAGAAACATGCTGCCTATTATAACAGGAAAGCTAAAGACAGAGATTTGGCTGTGGGAGAGAAGGTACTGCTTCTTCTGCCCGGTAGTCAGAATAAGTTACAAATTGGATGGCAAGGTCCATATACAGTTCTAGAGAAGGTGTCTAGAACCAATTATAAGATAGATAAGAAGGGGAAAGAAAAAATCTATCATGTGAACCTCCTGAAGAAATATTTGGAAAGAGAACATCAGGAAGAGACACACTTGTTGACCTTGTCCATTGCAATGGAGATGAAAAAGGAACCACTTTCATCATTTGAATATCCATTACACCCCTGTGAGACAGCGGCACAGGTGAAAATCAGTACACATTTAACGAAAGAGCAAAAGAAGAGAGTACAACAGGTTCTAGATACTCATACAGAGGTGTTAACAGACCGACCAGGGCATACAAACCTATTGGAATATGATATGAAACTGATAGACCCCACACCTGTCTGTATGAAACCCTATTCGATTCCTTTTGCTAAGGAGAAAGCTTTGAAGAAAGAGATAGACTATTTGTTGAAGGAAGGAATTATTTCACACAGTGAATCTTCGTATAGTTCCAGTGTTGTACTTTTAAGGAAACCCTCTGGAGAACATAGACCCTGTATAGATTACAGGAGACTGAATGCTATTACAGAAGGACAGGTGGATCCATTGCCGGATACAAATCAGTTGTTTGCCAGGCTAAATAAAGCTAAATATTTCTCAAAAGTGGACCTGAGTAAAGGATACTATCAGATTCCAGTAAAGCCTGAGGTTAGACCATACCTAGCTTTTAGTACCTCAGAAGGACACTATGAGTTTAATAGATTGCCATTTGGATTGAAGAATGCGCCTAGTGTCTTCTCTAGAATGATGAGAAAATTATTGGACCCTCTGAATAATCAATGTATCACAAATTTCATGGATGATATCCTTATAGCAACAGAAACATTTGAGGAACACATTGACTCTCTGAACATGCTTGTTTAATCGACTTAGAGAAGCGAATTTGACAGCCCGACCAACTAAATGTTGTGTTGGATGTAAAGAATTAGAGTTCCTGGGACACACAGTTTATCAGGGAAACATGACCCCTGACCCAAAGAATTTAGAGAAACTAAGGAAAGCCCCAAGACCACAAACCAAGAAAGACGTGAGATCCTTTGTCTCATTATGTGGTTTCTACCAAAAGTATATCAAAAACTTTAATTCCATATGTGCACCGTTAACTGATTTGACACGTAAGGGAAATCCAGATCGAATTACATGGACACCCCAATGTGAAATGGCTTACCAAGAATTGAAGGAAAAGCTCACAAGTAAACCTATTTTGAAATTACCTGACTTAAGTCAAGAATTCATAGTAAGGACAGATGCCAGTAATATTGGGTTAGGTGCAACTTTGCTACAGAAATCAGATGCATTGGATGGGGAATTAAGCCCAGTGGCATATGCTAGCAGAAAGTTGAATAAAGCTGAAACCAATTACTCAACTAGCGAAAAGGAATGTCTTGCAGTAATATGGGCGATAAAGAAATTCAATATTTATCTGTATGGTAAGGCATTTAAGTTGCAAACGGATCACAAACCCTTGTCGTTTCTAGCGCAAGCTAGACATGAAAATTCTAGATTACTCCGTTGGTCATTACTGATGCAACCATATGAGTTTAGCATAGAGTATATAAGTGGAAAAACAAATCTGGGAGCGGATTTTTTAAGCCGCCATCCGTGTGATGAGAATCACCCTAAGCCCCAGGAAAGATAATAAATTTCTCTATGTGTATATAGAATTATAGACTGACATATAACGTCTGTTTCAAGTGGGGAGAATTTGTCGTGTGAAATTCTAATCCACATATATAAATTAAAAAGTAAATGTAAAGCCTAACAAATAACTTCAATAAAAGGAAAGAAGAATGGTAAAGAACAGTGCTGTCACAATGACTGTACTCGAAATCCCCCTTGTTTTCTAATTCGTCTGCAAATTATAACGTTCCACGTTGATAGTAAAAGCCTACTGCATCACTACACGCTTTCTTCAATAAAACGTGTACTGCCTTTCTAAGAAAAACCTTGAGATACGCAAGCTGACCTATATTTAATATTCCATTCATGTCATTTTATACACTAAGTTACCATAAACGAACGGACAGATGGACTTAGGATAGAAAGAAAGGGAGGGCTGAAAGCCGGGACGCATACAACACTAAACACGCGTCTCGCTATACAATTACTACCATCACGCGTGTAAGGCCACAAGCACTAGCTTTTTTCTAATCGACAGTGATAAAAAAACACTACCCATACGAGAGTTAGGTTTTAAAACTTACAAAATGCTTATTAGGAAATATGACATTATACTGTTTTATGTCTGAAAACATGACAGTACACCAGACACCATAAAGTTTGGAAGTGAGGAGGTGGCAACAGCACGACTATCCTAGAAGAAAATGCATATTTTGAACGCAGCCACTTAGCCCTTTAAATTTGTATATTTGGGTTCCTTAGGACTTGCTGACAAAGAATATGTTAAACGTTACGCAAATAGTCTAGGAATTAACAAATTATAGCCAAAAGAAATAGTGAGGGTGTCAGACAACACCAAAATCAGAATCGCTCAGTGGCAGATTTGGACACCACCATTGTACGGGAAATAGGTCTCCATGTTAAATCCGATTTGATTGGAGCGCAGTAAATGTAAGGCTAAACACGATTAGTCGGGCTACAAATACTATCTTTTGTTGTTAGGGGAGACGGAAGGAAGGGTACTTTTTTTCAAACGCATGTGTAAACATGGCTCGATTGGTTAGACCCGCCAATATAGTCAATTAGGAGCGTCAGGTCAGCACCACATTTTCAAATAAACTTACTAAAGAACCAGTGCGTTGAGCGCCAGTGCATATTTTTCTAAATAAAAGCCTGGGACATCGGCAGATCGAAATTGTGCTATATTCATTGCCAGTCAACGTAACTGTGTATTATTCCATGAATTGTGGTAAGCTTGAAATATTTGATATCTTTTTAATGAAAATTGAATGTAAATTGATAATTTATGTCTGTATATGTGTGTGGTTCAGTAGCGAACATGAGGCAAGGCCTATATAGTGCTCCAACCTGAACAGAAGGTGTCGGAGAAAAGTAAAACTGCATGGAATGGCCAAACAGTACACTGACACCTATCTTATTGACTAGAAGAACTAATGCTGGAATTGCAGAGGCGTAGTGACCATTAGGGAGGAGTATACTGGTGTAAATTATTTCAGATGAAGCTGACAGTTGGCCTACCGCTCTGAACTCAGTGTTTGTCATGTATTGTGTTCAGTCTGGAAATAGATTATAAATTAGTTATGAAGTAGGAGGTACAACCTTCTTGTTTCAGGGACTGTGGTCCTAAAGTTATTGAGCAGCACCTGGTCTGAGCTTTGCTGAATCTGGAGGCTGACAGCATACTCCTGGGTCCAGATAGCGACTAGTGAGGTGTCTCCAGAACACAGGGGAGCAATCGAGCAGAGGAGTCTTTTCCTGCCGCCATCACGAAAGTTAAGCCTCTGTGGCCAGTGGAGCTCAACATTATGTGTCCCCTCAAAAATTGACATTTTAAAAAAAAAAAAGAGGGACAATACCTTGTTTAAATTGACAGGAACTGTGAACTTTTTCCCCATACTATTTCCCAGATAAACAAACACTTGAAGTCATGATGACAAATAACAACATAGCTTGAAAAACAAAACCAGTATTACCTCATAGTACTACTACACACTGACACACATAGGATAATATTAATAAAATATGTCACTACAATGTTCATATTTATAAATTCTGTACATATAAATTGTGATTACATTTGAATGTGATTCCTGGTTCACTTTGTAGTTGAATCAGGATATATAATAGTGAAAGTAATTAATACATAAATATTTGAAACTTTACCAGTGACTCATTTAAGATAGTCTTATAGAGTGTTAAATGTGTGTGAGTGTCACAGTGTTGTCAAGTGTGGTGGAATAAATTAAATTGTTTATCTGTCTGTTGTTGTTGTGACTTACACTTCATTATTTACATAACCCTAGACATTTAACGTAGTCATCACAATATTCCAGAATAATTCTGACTGAGTTATAAATGTGGTAGCAAGTAAGGTTATCTGTAAAAAACTACACCTATTAGATACAGATACCTTCACAGCTGATCTCAGTCAGTACACTAAGTCCCCTATAAATATTTATATCATCCCACTTTACCACATATATTGGGGTCTCGCTCCCGGGATTTTGAATCTTTCCCTATTAAAAATATTGGGGGTAATTCACTTCAGGGAATAATAGAAATTAAAAAAGGTATCCTTGGGTGAAAATAACTAACGTTGAGCTCTCAGTGCCTGTGGTGTCTTTGGATAAGTAATATCAGATTGTATTGTTTAGTTAGACATTATATAAATTTACCTGTTAGAAAATGGCGGACCTGGCCAAATTTCGATCTGCTGCTGTACAGACTGCGAAAGAGTTAGGAATGGACGGGCAAATTATGATTGCTTATGTCACTGCTGAATGTGACAAATATATTGAACGGGAAGAAAGAAGATTAGAAAAAGAGGCCGAAAGAAAGTTAGAGGCTGAAAAGGAAATTAAGAGGTTGCAGATTGAGGCTGAGGCTAAGAGGTTGCAGATTGAGGCTGAGGCTAAGAGGTTGCAGATTGAGGCTGACAAAGAGGCTGAAGCATTGGAAGCAGAAGAAAGAAGATTGACTGCAGAAAGAGAAGAGAAGAAATTAGCTGCAGAAAGGGAAGACAAGCGATTAGCTGCAGAGAGGGAAGCAGAAAAGGAGGAGAAGAGATTACAAAGGGAGCACGAGTTACGACTAAGGGAGTTTGAGTTTCAAGGCCATGCTCCTGACAATGGTGCCAGTCCCTTTAAATCTGATGCCACTGCTAGCCAGGGAGCCTCAACCTCAGCTATGTAATTTTCATTTAGATCAATTTGTTGAGAAAGACGATGATATTGAGAGCTATATAAATAGATATGAACTATTAGCTACCACATATGGGTTAGAGAGAGAAAGGTGGAGCTTAAAGTTATCTCAAGGGCTTCGTGGGGCAGCTTATGAAGTTTTTGCCAAAATGAGCAGAGGTGATCAAGAAAATTATGACATGCTAAAGCAGGCTCTTTTGTTAAGATATGAAAAGAACGCAGAATTTTATAGGAAAAAAAATTAGGAATGCTAAACTACTGTCAGGTGAAACCTATCACCAGTTCTCTGCACGGTTAGAGACATACTTGGAGAAATGTACTTCTCTGGGGAAAACCCAAGATCTTAAGGAAATGGTCCTTATAGAACAATTAAGAGAGTCCATGGCTCCAGACCTGAGAAAGTTTCTCATGGAACAAGGTGCAGAGAGGCTGGGTGAGTTGCTAAATGTTGCAGAAAGGTATCAAGCGGCTCAGGCAGAGGTATCAGGTAATAAAAAGAAACAGGTGGATAATTTTAGGGCACCACAGAACTTTAATAAATTTGATCCTAGAGATCAAAACAAAGGTAAGCACCAATTTGATAGGCCACGGTATGACAATAAAAATAAAACCCCACAATTCGATGAAAGGAAATATGATGAAAGAAAATCTTTCAACCAAGGGAAAAGGTGGTGTAAGAATTGTAAGATGAACAATCATGACACTGACCGTTGCAGAAGGAACCCTATAGTTATGGCCACCCTTCAGGTCAGGTCGACCTCAAGACAGGAGGAGGATATTCTGTTAAATACCACTCCAGAAGAGATGAGGAAGGCACAGGCTGGGGATAAGACCCTCAAGCCTTGTTTCAGGAAATTGACAATTGGTCATACAACTCCAGGCAATGGAGATTTTTACATAAAAACAAGTTGATGTATAGGAAGACTGGAGCTAGATCCAAAGGTCAGGGACAGCTGGTACTTCCTAAAAGATATAGGGCAGAATTAATAAGGAGCCTACATGTGAAACAAGATGGGGACCATGAGAAAATAGGTACCATCATCCAAAAGGTGGCTCACAATTATTATTGGCCCAAGGCAAGATGGGACATTGAGAATTTTGTAGAAAGGTGTAGCATAGCACATGAGGGAACACCCACAATTGGGAACATTGATCAGGACCTGGACACGCCAAAGGGCAAACTTAGCTCTGAAAATACAAAGAGAAATAAATTTGATAAAGTGGACCAAAGGGAATGGGAAGCCCCTTTTCACGGACAAGCTTCACTTAACTGTTTTACAATGGCCACTATGCGGAGAGTGCAAAAAGATGTCTTACCCCAGGATAAGCCGGAAATCCCTCAATCGGACTTAAACAAACTGGAGGAAGAGGATGTAGAGAGGAAATCTCTCATCAAGAATTCTACGTGGGGAGAAAGCCCCAAGAGAAAAATTGGTAGCGGTCGTTTTGTGAATGAAAATTCTGGGAAGAAAAATCATCACTATAGAGCTTCGAGTGGAAGATACCATACCGGTGCATGGACAAATAGGTCCACAATATTAAAGGTCCATATGTAACTCTGTTAAGAACGTGGACTGATGAAAAGGCAGAGGAAAATATTACATCCTCATACCAATATGTGAATGAGCTGACCACTCGTTTAAAAACTGGCTGGAAACTTGCCAATGAAAATTTGAAACAAGCCAGGAAGAAACATGCTGCCTATTATAACAGGAAAGCTAAAGACAGAGATTTGGCTGTGGGAGAGAAGGTACTGCTTCTTCTGCCCGGTAGTCAGAATAAGTTACAAATTGGATGGCAAGGTCCATATACAGTTCTAGAGAAGGTGTCTAGAACCAATTATAAGATAGATAAGAAGGGGAAAGAAAAAATCTATTTGTGAACCTCCTGAAGAAATATTTGGAAAGAGAACATCAGGAAGAGACATACTTGTTGACCTTGTCCATTGCAATGGAGATGAAAAAGGAACCACTTTCATCATTTGAATATCCATTACACCCCTGTGAGACAGCGGCACAGGTGAAAATCAGTACACATTTAACGAAAGAGCAAAAGAAGAGAGTACAACAGGTTCTAGATACTCATACAGAGGTGTTAACAGACCGACCAGGGCATACAAACCTATTGGAATATGATATGAAACTGATAGACCCCACACCTGTCTGTATGAAACCCTATTCGATTCCTTTTGCTAAGGAGAAAGCTTTGAAGGAAGAGATAGACTATTTGTTGAAGGAAGGAATTATTTCACACAGTGAATCTTCGTATAGTTCCAGTGTTGTACTTTTAAGGAAACCCTCTGGAGAACATAGACCCTGTATAGATTACAGGAGACTGAATGCTATTACAGAAGGACAGGTGGATCCATTGCCGGATACAAATCAGTTGTTTGCCAGGCTAAATAAAGCTAAATATTTCTCAAAAGTGGACCTGAGTAAAGGATACTATCAGATTCCAGTAAAGCCTGAGGTTAGACCATACCTAGCTTTTAGTACCTCAGAAGGACACTATGAGTTTAATAGATTGCCATTTGGATTGAAGAATGCGCCTAGTGTCTTCTCTAGAATGATGAGAAAATTATTGGACCCTCTGAATAATCAATGTATCACAAATTTCATGGATGATATCCTTATAGCAACAGAAACATTTGAGGAACACATTGACTCTCTGAACATGCTGTTTAATCGACTTAGAGAAGCGAATTTGACAGCCCGACCAACTAAATGTTGTGTTGGATGTAAAGAATTAGAGTTCCTGGGACACACAGTTTATCAGGGAAACATGACCCCTCACCCAAAGAATTTAGAGAAACTAAGGAAAGCCCCAAGACCACAAACCAAGAAAGACGTGAGATCCTTTGTCTCATTATGTGGTTTCTACCAAAAGTATATCAAAAACTTTAATTCCATATGTGCACCGTTAACTGATTTGACACGTAAGGAAAATCCAGATCGAATTACATGGACACCCTAATGTGAAATGGCTTACCAAGAATTGAAGGAAAAGCTCACAAGTAAACCTATTTTGAAATTACCTGACTTAAGTCAAGAATTCATAGTAAGGACAGATGCCAGTAATATTGGGTTAGGTGCAACTTTGCTACAGAAATCAGATGCATTGGATGGGGAATTAAGCCCAGTGGCATATGCTAGCAGAAAGTTGAATAAAGCTGAAACCAATTACTCAACTAGCGAAAAGGAATGTCTTGCAGTAATATGGGCGATAAAGAAATTCAATATTTATCTGTATGGTAAGGCATTTAAGTTGCAAACGGATCACAAACCCTTGTCGTTTCTAGCGCAAGCTAGACATGAAAATTCTAGATTACTCCGTTGGTCATTACTGATGCAACCATATGAGTTTAGCATAGAGTATATAAGTGGAAAAACAAATCTGGGAGCGGATTTTTTAAGCCGCCATCCGTGTGATGAGAATCACCCTAAGCCCCAGGAAAGATAATAAATTTCTCTATGTGTATATAGAATTATAGACTGACATATAACGTCTGTTTCAAGTGGGGAGAATTTGTCGTGTGAAATTCTAATCCACATATATAAATTAAAAAGTAAATGTAAAGCCTAACAAATAACTTCAATAAAAGGAAAGAAGAATGGTAAAGAACAGTGCTTTCACAATGACTGTACTCGAAATCCCCCTTGTTTTCTAATTCGTCTGCAAATTATAACGTTCCACGTTGATAGTAAAAGCCTACTGCATCACTACACGCTTTCTTCAATAAAACGTGTACTGTCTTTCTAAGAAAAACCTTGAGATACGCAAGCTGACCTATATTTAATATTCCATTCATGTCATTTTATACACTAAGTTACCATAAACGAACGGACAGATGGACTTAGGATAGAAAGAAAGGGAGGGCTGCCGGGACGCATACAACACTAAACACGCGTCTCGCTATACAATTACTACCATCACGCGTGTAAGGCCACAAGCACTAGCTTTTTTCTAATCGACAGTGATAAAAAACACTACCCATACGAGAGTTAGGTTTTAAAACTTACAAAATGCTTATCAGGAAATATGACATTATACTGTTTTATGTCTGAAAACATGACAGTACACCAGACACCATAAAGTTTGGAAGTGAGGAGGTGGCAACAGCACGACTATCCTAGAAGAAAATGCATATTTTGAACGCAGCCCCTTAGCCCCATTAAATTTATATATTTGGGTTCCTTAGGACTTGCTGACAAAGAATATGTTAAACGTTACGCAAACAGTCTAGGAATTAACAAATTATAGCCAAAAGAAATAGTGAGGGTGTCAGACAACACCAAAATCAGAATCGCTCAGTGGCAGATTTGGACACCACCATTGTACGGGAAATAGGTATCCATGTTAAATCCGATTTGATTGGAGCGCAGTAAATGTAAGGCTAAATACGATTAATCGGGCTACAAATACTATCTTTTGTTGTTAGGGGAGACGGAAGGAAGGGTACTTTTTTTCAAACGCATGTGTAAACATGGCTCGATTGGTTAGCCTCGCCAATATAGTCAATTAGGAGCGTCAGGTCAGCACCACATTTTCAAATAAACTTACTAAAGAACCAGTGCGTTGAGCGCCAGTGCATATTTTTCTAAATAAAAGCCTGGGACATCGGCAGATCGAAATTGTGCTATATTCATTGCCAGTCAACGTAACTGTGTATTATTCCATGAATTGTGGTAAGCTTGAAATATTTGATATCTTTTTAATGAAAATTGAATGTAAATTGATAATTTATGTCTGTATATGTGTGTGGTTGACATATGGATGCGAGTCGTGGGCAATGACTACAACCCACAAAAGCCAGATCCAAACCTCAGAAATGAGGTATCTGAGGAAAGTGGTTGAAGTAACAAGAAGAGACATGGTCCGCAACCAGACGATCCGTCAAGGCCTAAAATCCCATCCGCTGCAGACCCAAATAGAACAGTCGCAACTAAGATGGTTTGGCCATGTCTGCAGAATGGGAGAAGATCGGCTACCACGACAAGCATGGGAAACAAAGAGCCAGGGATCCAGACCTCCAGGACGACCCAGAGTCCGCTGGGAGGACAACATTAGACAATCTTTGAATTACTGCGGACTAGAATGGAACCAGGCCAGGAAGAAGACAGCTGATAGAATGGTCTGGCGCTCTCTCTTCCAAACCTCTACACCTCACGGTAGAAGGGGAACGACTAAGTAAGTAAGTACATGTGTGTGGTTCAGTAGCGAACGTGAGGCAAGGCCTATATAGTGCTCCAACCTGAACAGAAGGTGTCGGAGAAAAGTAAAACTGCATGGAATGGCCAAACAGTACACTGACACCTATCTTATTGACTAGAAGAACTAATGCTGGAATTGCAGAGGCGTAGTGACCATTAGGGAGGAGTATACTGGTGTAAATTATTTCAGATGAAGCTGACAGTTGGCCTACCGCTCTGAACTCAGTGTTTGTCATGTATTGTGTTCAGTCTGGAAATAGATTATAAATTAGTTATGAAGTAGGAGGTACAACCTTCTTGTTTCAGGGACTGTGGTCCTAAAGTTATTGAGCAGCACCTGGTCTGAGCTTTGCTGAATCTGGAGGCTGACAGCATACTCCTGGGTCCAGATAGCGACTAGTGAGGTGTCTCCAGAACACAGGGGAGCAATCGAGCAGAGGAGTCTTTTCCTGCCGCCATCACGAAAGTTAAGCCTCTGTGGCCAGTGGAGCTCAACATTATGTGTCCACTCAAAAATTGACATTTAAAAAAAAAAGAGGGCCAATACCTTGTTTAAATTGACAGGAACTCTGAACTTTTTCCCCATACTATTTCCCAGATAAACAAACACTTGAAGTCATGATGACAAATAACAACATAGCTTGAAAAACAAAACCAGTATTACCTCATAGTACTACTACACACTGACACACATAGGATAATATTAATAAAATATGTCACTACAATGTTCATATTTATAAATTCTGTACATATAAATTGTGATTACATTTGAATGTGATTCCTGGTTCACTTTGTAGTTGAATCAGGATATATAATAGTGAAAGTAATTAATACATAAATATTTGAAACTTTACCAGTGACTCATTTAAGATAGTCTTATAGAGTGTTAAATGTGTGTGAGTGTCACAGTGTTGTCAAGTGTGGTGGAATAAATTAAATTGTTTATCTGTCTGTTGTTGTTGTGACTTACACTTCATCATTTAACTAACCCTAGACATTTAACGTAGTCATCACAATATTCCAGAATAATTCTGACTGAGTTATAAATGTGGTAGCAAGTAAGGTTATCTGTAAAACACTACACCTATTAGATACAGATACCTTCACAGCTGATCTCAGTCAGTACACTAAGTCCCCTATAAATATTTATATCATCCCACTTTACCACAATATGTACCAAGTGATTTCAAGTAACATGATGTACGTGAACCTGTTTACATTGACTGTTCCTGTGTGATTCTATTGTTAGTGCTGTGAATAAATGTATGAACTGTTTCCAGTAGTTGCAACCATCATTGGCTTCTGTACGAGTGTGACTGGGTGTATTGTGTAACTATATATGAGCCTAAACGCATTCGCGACTACACACCCATGTCTCATCATCATCATCGTCGTACAAGGACCATGTATGCTGTCAGCGGGAGTGACCCAGATTTTCACCGCATCATTACACTGTTCAGGTGACATCGACACGCATACCTGGCCATCTACACATCAACATTTGCATCACGTTAGAAAAACCAATTAACAGTGATTATGTGCTGAATCGCCTATTTTTCACTAGTTCTTTGTGCAGAGAGAATAAAATTATAGTCTGTATTATGTTCTAGTGACGTGTTTCAGGGGAAAGGAGAATAAGTTACATTTCTAGCTTAAAATAATGCAGCTATAAATGAATTTGATTTTACTGCTAAGTAATCAGACGAGAATATATTTTAAAATTAACTTATAACTGAAATGCTACATCAGTGAGTATTGACGGGATACGTATGTATTCCTAATTCATGATGATTGATTTTATGAATATAACTTATTTCACGGGAAGTTTTAAATGATAAGTCAAGCTGTACGCTTGCAGTTATAAATGTAAGTTATAACGAGTACATAGTATGTATAATTATTTTATATGTGTTTTTTCCTCTATTTAGTGAAGAAAACTGGGGTTAACCCAAACTTTGCCAGCGTTAAGTACTGATGAGTAATATCTGAGAAGAACTAAAACATTTTCCTTAAAAGACTTGGTGTAAAATCTTTACAAGAACTTTAAAGGTGAAATGACATAACGGGCCTATTGCGCTAGATTTTATTCTTCCGGAGAAAACTTACGTACAGTTCAGCCCTTGTGGCAAGTAAACTATTACAAACAGTAACGTTCTGCAAATTATGTCAACTTGTGGTGTGACCAAGAATTTTTTTTACCTATTGATCGAAGTTACAAACCTGACATTGTTCCTAAGTAGTGGAAACCTCGTGATTCTGATCCTGTGAGCCCGCTTGAAAACTAATTCTTACCTGAACTGATAAAGTGACACTAACTTAAAATCTGAACAAAATTATCGCCTGAAGAGGACGCTCCCCGGACAAATTGGATGAAACCAAGATCTGCAGAGCTGGGTATCCGCTTCATCAAACGATAAAACAGATTGTGTCATAACGTGCACCAGACGGCGAACAGCAGCACGATTGTAGGTAAGGTTGTGTGAGACAGGGCCCTGATGAATGAACCGAGAGAAAGCAGGAACGAGTGACTCTTTTATGGTATACCAAATTTCACCCACTTTGTAATTTCTTTACGCAAGTTTTTTTTGTTGCAACAAGATACTTTTCCTTAGGATAGATCATACTAATATCTAAGTCTGTTCATACCTTTAAAAGGGGAAAATCATTAGATTACCGCTAATGTATCTTTGATTCCTTGGGGCTATCACTTTCTTCTAACAGGACTGTGGGCATAACTTGAGGAATAAGATCATACTGCGGGTCTATCATTCTTGTAGCATTTTTATTGACTTTTTTGACTATTTGTATATGCTTTGATGTAATTTTATGTGTTGTGATGGAATTTTCTGATAATTAAAAATTCCCTTGAACTTAATCAGTGTGTCGGGTCAGCTCGTTCCATAATATCTATATAATCATTGTTATAGTTTCCCCACGTGTGTGCGTCTACATGTCGTCAATTGCGTGTAGGTGCACGTGAGTGGTAATATATATATATTAATATATGTAGTCAATAGACTGTCTGTCTCCTCTAGATCTGTTGTAGAAGATAGGCTAAAAGATAGAAAAAAATTCTCGATTTCAGAGACAGCCTCTATTGATTTCTACCATCTCACTCGTGGAAATCTGTTTCTAATATCATCTCTCACTGTGGCTATCACTCATTCTAATCTATTCAGAAGGGACCAACCCAAGTCTTAATTCCCCTTTCAGAAATCTACGACAATGTCCTCTTGCTTGCTCCGAGTAAGCAGATCTTGGTTGGTGATGGTATTCGGCCAAAAGATTCGGTGAATTTTTCTTAGGCATGTTGTGTGGAAAGAGGACAATTTCGACATTTCCTTCTCTGTAACTCTCCAGCATTCCGCACCATAGAAAGCACACAGCTCTGATATAATCTTAATTTTGTGCTTGTGCTGTATTGAGAGGACTTCCAGATGTTGTTTAGGCTAAAAAAGGCTGTTCTTGCCTTATTCATTCTGATGTTGATGTCTTTGCCTGCCCCGCCGTCTGGTGTTACTATGCATCCTGGGTATGTGAAGGTGTCTGTCTGTACCAGTTGCTGATTCCTTACTGATATGGGCTCAGGGTTGCTCACATTGAGCGTCATGACCTCTGACTTCTTTAAATTGATGTTCAAGCCCACCTGCTGGCTAAACTTATTAAGTCTATCCGTTTTTTCCTGAATGTGTTGATGTGAATGTGCTAGTAGTGTAATGTCATCTGCATATTCCAGATCTTCCAATGTAGAAAATGTAGTCCATCTTATTCCTCTTGGACTGCCCTCTGTTGTCTGGCGCATCACCCATTCTATGACTGTTAAAAATAGAGTGGTTGATAAGGAGCATCCCTGTCATACTCCTGTCTTCACCTCAAAGGTTAGGTTGCTCTGCCCAACACTACACGTAAAGACTTCAACAGTCTTCATCAATAAATATATTTCTACAAGCTTGTGCCAAATCCCCATGTCACCTATCATCATCTCAAGTTCTTTCCATATTTTCCTGTCATCTTCATTTCTGTCTTCAGATCTCTTCTCCGTGCATTCTTCGATTTACCTCCACATCTTTTACCCTGAGGGTTCCAGAACAGGGCCCGCCTGGATATAAGCATGTCTCTTCAATGTGTGTCCAATCCATCGCCAGCTTTCTTCTTCTCATCCCTTGTTCAACTGGTAATGTTAATCATGTGACTTTCCTAAATGGGTGCTTGTTCAAAATAGACAGATTAAATTCGTGTGACAAGACTACCAACTCGGAAGTAATAAATAGAACCAGACCAGTGGAATAAAAGGCGAGGAAGCGATGCTGTGGCTTGATAGGATATACACTGAGCAACTCATCTGATAGCATTACATGGCAGTCCTTGTCCTGGAATTCTCGGTGTTAGAGAAAAATATGGAATCCGAAAAATACGTTAAGAAGGGGATTATTTGCAGACGTGAAATGCAGAAAGAAGGCATAGAAAAGAACTGTGAAGACAAGGAAGGATTGGCGATGGAAAGTACAAGTTAGCGGAGTAAAGGAAGGATTAGCGAAGAAAAGTAAAAGTTAGCGGAGTAAAGGAAGGATTAGCGAAGAAAAGTAAAAGTTAGCGGAGTAAACGAAGGATTAGCGAAGGAAAAAAAAAGTTAGCGGAGTAAAGGAAGGATTAGCGAAGGAAAGTAAAAGTTAGCGGACTAAAGGAAGAATCGGCGAAGGAAAGTAAACGTTAGTGGAGTAAAGGAAGGATTGGCGAAGGAAAGTAAAAGTTAGCAAAGTGAAGGAAGGATTGTCGAAGGAAAGTAAAAGTTAGCGAAGTGAAGGAAGGATTAATGAAGGAAAGTAAGAGTTAGCGAAATGAAGGAAAGTAAAAGTTGGCAAAGTGAAGGAAGGAATGACGAAGGAAAGTAAATATTAGCGAAGCGAAGGAAGAATTGACGAAGGAAAGTAAGAGTTGGCGAAGGAAAGGAAGGGGAGACGAAGATGTTGAAGGCCTAAGCTCTGTATGGAGGCTGAATGATAATGAAGGGACATTTGTGAATCGTAGATAAACTACTGTAAATCTTGTCACAGAAACCGAATACACACAATGATGGGAATTCGAGGCAGGCTTTAAGAGAAAAATAAAATATAAAAGAAATTAATAAAACACACAAAACATACTACGACGTGCGAGAAGACAAGTACTGTATGTCAACAATAAAACTTGAAATAACAGATAGGAATAACAGTGCAGTAAACATTTATGACAAATGTAACGAGTTGTAAACACAATGCCTTGTCATGAGAGAAAGAAGAAGAATATTGCCAGCCACTTAGAAGCCGCGAGCTAGCTTGTAGAGGAACCGGTTTTTATAATGGCGCCCTGCAGAGGAAAGGAAAGTGTGCTAGTATAAAGATGGATTCGTGTATCGTACAAGTGAATGCAGTAACAGAAAGTGATGACAGTTATTTCGTGTTTTGGAGGATAAGACTTCTTCTTCTTCAGGTGCCTGGTCTGGAACAGACATTGGCGATCATGACCCTCCAATCTTCTCTGTCTTTTGATAGTCTAATGAGGTTGTTGTTGCCCATGCTGTTGTTTGTTGCCCAGTTGTTTAAGCTTTCTCTGCCTTCCTCTTCCTCTCCTACCTGGTATTTTCCCTTGATGAATGGAGTCCTTTTTGACGGTGTTATGCCTGTATTGGCTGTGTTGTGTTACCTTAGAGTGTAAGGATTCTTTGAGAAGGTAACTGAAACATTATTCGATCTTTTCGTCTCGTTTAGATCTTACAGGTACATTTATCGCTGATGGCGACATAGTGAGCGAAGCTCACAAGGAGTTATTATACTGTACCCCAGTATGGCTTCATATTTGAAAGACTAGGTCTAAGTTGACCCGTTACATACATAAGCCTAGGAATCATCTTTATGGATCCGCAATGCAGGCGGAATATGGTTTGGCAGAAAATATATTTAATCTCAGAAGTTTGTGTAAACTGAGAGTGACCTGATTATCGAGGCCCGCGACCTGCGGCTTGATTTCGTTGTCATCATATTGGTCCGTGTCTACGGCCAATATTCTTCACCAGAATGAAGTATCTGGCATGTGAGGCCAGTCTGAAGTCTTTTGCTAATTGTAGGACAATGGCATTGACTTTATTTAAATAACTGATGTCGCCCGTACTAAGCAATCTATTTGCTAGGGCTTACCTGACGAGGCTCAGTCAGGGATTAGAGCTATTGCATGAACAGTAAACTTTGGTCAAGACATTGTTACATGTCTGGGATCTGTGATGCCTGAAGCTGACCTTTGTAACTACACACATTATGTACTCGATCTTATACTATTGACTGTTTCGTCCATCATCATCGTATTATCGTACGTCATGAATAAATATTGTAAACGTCAGCAGCATTCCCTACTTCACTGACTTCTACTTGTGGTTGTGTGAGTTAATGTGAAGACGTCCAAGAGCCTATACGGCCTTCGTGTTATCAGCACTGTTATCTACACACTTACACGATCAACCACATTGTAATACAAGTACTACATGTCTGAATCTACATGAATACTGACATGATGTATGTGTCTACTATACCCTGGCGGCACCTCACGCTAGTGACCTAGATTCTCGCTACAACTTGGTACTGTCCAAGACAACACGACACGCTCAAGGTACTAACATTCCTAACACATCAAAACAGTACATTACATCTGGGCATTTACACTGAACAACCTTTTACATCTCCGTACAAACAGACTTTTACAATGTCCCATAAATTTCATTCGTCTTTTCCTGGTGGTTTTGATGAGCGATCTATTAACACCCGCAGCTGTCAATACCTCGGCATTTGCTTTCTTATCTGTCCACGATATTCTCAGTATCCTTCTCAAAAATCACATTTCTGCTGCCGCCAGTTTTTTCACTATCTGGTTACTCATTGTCCAACATTCGCATCCATATAAAAGAACGGACAAACGTAGCCCATTAGTAAGCGAATTTGTGTGCTTATGGTGATGTTCGAGCCTTATTCGCCTACAGGGAAGTCCCTCAGGCCTCTACAGGATTACCACCAGCTACACTTTTATTCGGCAGACCTATTAAGGGCCCGCTAGAAGCCTTACTACGGTCACTGATAGACCAGAAGGCTGATGAGACAGTCGTCTCAGCATTTAAGTATGTATCAGATATAAGGAACGGTTACAACTAGGATGGGACCTAGCAACAACCAACCTTAAGCGAGCACGCATGAAGCACGCTAAACGATACAACAGAGCAGCGAAAGAGAGAGAATTGCAACCAGGAGAGAAAGTTTTGTTGCTACTTCCTACTGGAAACAACAAACTACGTATCTAATGGCAAGGGCCGTTTACCGTCCTTAAAAAGATCTCCGGGACGAACTACAAGATCTCTATAAAAGGAAAGGAAAAAGTCTACCATATAAATTTGTTAAAGAAATATATGGAAAGACCAGTGCCTTCCCCCGAACATCTCCTGGCGGTTGCTGTAGCAACCGAAGATGAGGAAGATGACGATAGTTGCATGGAATACCCACTGCAACAAACGGAATCATTCAAAGATGTTAAATTCGGCGACACTCTCTCAGAAGCACAACAGACAGAAACAGTATTCAGCAGTCTTAACGGACATTCCTGGTCGTACACATCTCGTAGAGTTTGATATGAAGCTGACAAACGAGACACCAGTAAGAACTAGAGCTTACCCGATCCCGTATGGGAAAACAGACACGTTACGTGGAGAAATAAACAACCTACGGCAAGCTGGGATTATTAGCGAGTCTACATCTCCCTATAGCTCAAGCGTCGTACTGTTACAGAAACTTAATAAGGAAGTTCGGCTGTGTATTGACTATCGTCTACTCAATACAATCACAGAATTCCAGCCTGAACCACTCGAAAGCGCCGCAGAACTGTTTACCAAACTTAGCAAGGCTAAAATTTTCTCCAAGATTGACCTGAGTAAAGGTTATTACCAAATACCAGTCAAGGAGGAAATTAAACCCCTGTTAGCCTTTAGCACCAGCGAAGGACATTATACTTTCAATGTTATGCCTTTCGGTTTGCACAACGCACCAGGAGTCTTCACCAGAATGATGAGAAAGCTTTTGGAATCCTTGCAAAGTCCAAACATACACAGTTTCATTGACGACATACTTATTGCAACGGATAACTACGAAGAACATATTGCTACGGTCGCTATGCTCCTCAGGAGACTAAAGGAAGCTGGGTTGACCGCCCGACCTAGCAAATGTTTAATCGGCTTTGAAAAGCGTGACTTCCTAGGGCATACCATTTCTCAAGGTTGTATGTGGCCAGTTGCAAAAGACATCGAGAAGATACGTTCAGCAACGAGGCCAAAAACAAAGAGAGAGACACGTTCTTTCCTTTCACATTGCGCGTATTACCAAAAGTTTATCAAAAAATTCAACAGTCTTATAGCGCCACTCACTGACCTCACAAGAAAAGGAAAACCAGATAAGATTGTTTGGACCGCAGAGTGTGAAAGCGCTTACGTCACTCTGAAGGAACAGCTGTCCAAATATCCCATTCTAAGGTTACCCGACCTTAAGAAACCTTTCGTCTCGCGCGTGGACGCCAGCGGAAAGGGAATCGGATGAACACTGATCCAGGCAGATGACCAACATCCAAACACGTTCTTTCCAGTTGCCTACGGCACCGCAAACTGAATACAGCAGAAAGGAATTATTCGACCGTGGAGAGAGAATGTTTGGCACTCATGAACGGAATCAGGAAACGCCACGAATATTTATATGGAGTTTCATTCACAGTACACACTGACCATGCTCCATTGGCATTCCTAGGAGCCAATAAGGATTTTAACGCAAAGATTATGCGTTGGGCTCTCTTGTTAAGCATGTACTCGTTCAAAGTACAATACATGCCAGGGAAAGAGAATGTAGGAGCAAATTTTATGAGTCGAAATTGGAGCATTGAGGAGAATGATGCAATTGAGGATAGTATTCACTCGGTAGCTACGGATGACAGTAGTTCTATTTCCATAAATGAGATATGAACAAGTTTCACATCTTCAAGCCCGGACGTACTGGGCCGTATAATGGAAATATAGCCTACGGTAATCTGACAGTCTTTTTGTGACCTCGTAGCGTTCTATTATTTGCTAGCAAAACCATGCATTTTTTGCCTGTCTTACTCACACAAAATTAATTTTCATCCACGCCTCTTTTCCTTGAACATAAACAAACGAAGTTGTTTACCAACTTTCGCGACCTGCCAGTCATAACAGGGAGCGAATCACGTTTGTTTATCAAGTTTCTCACGTGAGCTGATCTGTCAATCATCGGATATCTGACAGACTGCACGTGGAAAAACACCGGACCTTTTTGAAGTAGTCGCACGGGCAAAAATATTTCCCCGTGTACCCTTTGAAGTTCGTACACAGAGGGGAGTTAACGCTTTGATCTCCAGAAGCGGGGAAAAATCTCCGAGAACTCCGTTACACGGTTTTAAGTCTCTGATGTCAATTAGCAACGCCCGACGGAGCGACCGTGAAAGCCTTTTATCTGGTGAACTTAGGGTTCTGATTCTCTCGATACACATGGTAATGTGAAAACTAGCATCATCTATAGATCATACATCCATGATGATATATAAACTGTGTCTTCCTAAACCAGCTATCAGTCGTCACTCATAATTTTTGGAATAGTCTAAGCACGCAGTAGCTAGAACCATTTTGCTAAATGTGTTAATAGCTTCGTGGGGATCTTTTCATGAGGATTTTCTGGTAATAGAAATTAGTGCTAAGTGTTAAAGTGTGTACCATTATAATTCACTTAGAGTTCTAGCTGTTAAAACCAGTGAAATAAAATAACGCGAAGCTATTTTATACCAGATGTTTCAGTTGTAATGTTAATTTTACCACCCGCTTTCTCACACAAGAAGAGATGTTTTAGTTGACTGAGTATATGCTAGGCACTACTGATAGTGACAGAATAGAATTCACTTTATATTTCATTTTGTGTATTTTTAGTAGTGACTATTATTTAATACCATACGATGACCAACAGACGCCGACAATTTAATAGCTATTAACGACAGGCGATATTTATGTAAGTGCGCGTATGGATAAGTAAATAATAATTGACATTGTACGCTAATCGTTACAGCGTGCAAAGGCGCGGGGGAGGGTTGCATACCTTCATCCGACCTGAAATTGCAGCGCGGGCGAAAAGCGACACGCGATAGGATAGGCTAAAAACATCGAGTGCCTTTTAACTTTAATCAGGACTGACGGAGTGGATAAGAGATCGTCTTGTCCCCGTCCGTGTGCATATATGTAGATATATAATAGTAGCAATTTTCCATCACATGTTTGTTTATTTCTCGCAGACCTGATCAAAGGGCGTCCAGCGGTCTTACCTCCTTTCTTCATTTACTGATTGGTGAATGTTGTCTTTTTTCTTGGCGGGTGCATCCTCAAGTTCATTTGTGAACAGGATTGGCCAAAGAGACAAATAAACATTTAACTGGTAAATTTAACTGGACTTATAAAACCCAGAAATATTTTGTTCAATTTTATCAGCCCACTGGGGTGTAAAACAAATAACATTATCCCGACTTTTGACAGTCGTATCTAAGTGAATTTTATCCAGAAGAGTTACGCTGTTCCAGAATCGGCACTCACATAGAGCCAGCCGATAGGATTACCATCAGTTATCAATTGTAACAGTTTTAGCAACCAGATGTTTCCCAATACTGGACGTATTTTTCCTCTGCTTACTGTGAACCCAAGATCTCGGTTTCTACACTAACCATTCGAAGTGACATTTGTGCATTCAGGAATAAACCACCAAATTAGGCGTCCACCTTGTTAATCTTATTTATTGAAGGATGGACTGGGGCCAATTTGGGTAATACACCTGACATTTTGTATATTCAGGAACCATTTTAATTCCAAGGGATATCACCAAGATTAGGTAAGCGTGATTGAGTGGCCACTGTATGTCAGAGAGAGAGAGAGAGAGAGAGAGAGAGAGAGCGAATGTTTTTCTTTGTTATAGGATCGTACTAACCTGGATTTTGCTTAAAAATTGTTTACTTTACTGGATAGCATTTAGAAGGAACTTTGTTTTTTTCTTTACTGTCTATGCTGTAACATAGTGCTAACCTTTGACCTTTGGGTTATTAAATTTGTTGGGTTCTTTTTCTCAAAGAGGGGGAGGGCACTGTTATTCAGTTATTTTCCTATGTATGTAAATCTGATTTTATTTCATCTTTCTTTAGATATTTGGTATTGTCAAGTTTAATGATAATAAACAACAAAAGAAACTTAACTTTGTGTGTTGGTCAGACCCATACCCAATTAACCGTAGTTTTTCACGTTTGTTTGTCTTGTCGTCACATAGCTGTGTGTGTGTGCGTAGTTAAACGTATATTTACCTATATGAGGAGGGAAAGATTGTCTTGTACTAAATTATAGTCGTATAGATAGGCTGGACTAGAGGAACTTACTCATTCCAGAGACAGATCTTCTCCTTAAGCTATTCACCCGTGAAATCTATTTCTCACACCTTTATTTCTCACGTACTTATCACCATCCACTCTACTCAGACGGGACCATAAATAACTTTCAAACTTACCTGTTCGACACTTATGGTGATGTTTCTGTTTTTCATTACGTTGCTCATCCTAGTAAAGGCTTCTTTGGACTTGACTATCCTTTTCTTTATCTCTGTGTCACATCTGCCATCTGATGTCAATGTGTAGCCTAAACATTTAAAGATATTGACTTGTTTGTTTTTTTTTCTCTTTTGCTGTTCAAAGAGCATACTGGTATTTGTATTTTCTTAGAAACTACCATGCATACAGTTTTGCTGACATTCAAAGATAATCCTTTCAACTCGCTCTCTTCCACTACTTTGTCTAGAATGATTTGTAGATGTTCCTCTGACTCAGCTATTAAAACTGCGTCATATGCATATCTCAGATTATTGATATTTTGTCCTCCGACTTTAATTCCCTCGAGGTTTCAATGTTTCGAAGTATCGTCTCGCTGTATATGTTAAAAAGATCAGGTGATAACACACATCCCTGTCTAACTCCTCTTTTAATTGCTCTGAATTCACTTAGTTCTCCTTCAAATCTGATCGCGGATTCCTGCTCCCAATATATGTACCTTTTTATCCTAAGATCTTTCCCGTTATATTTAGTTCATGTAAAATATCAAAAAGGTCTTGGTGTTCATTTTGTCAAATGCTTTTGAGTAGTCTATAAAGCATAGATAAAGGTCTCTTTGTACCTCAATACATCTCTCCATGAGCATTGATAGTGTGAAAATTGCATTTCTGGTACCTTTATCAGCAACGAAACCGAATTGAGTTTCAGAAATTTCTGGTCGTATTCTATTTCTTGTCCTTTCCATTATGATGCGAAGGAGTACTTTGGTGACATGGCTCATTGGGCTGATTGTTCTATGTGATTCGCATTTTGTTGTTCCTGGTTTTTTAGGTATGGTGATGAATACTGATCTCCAGATGTTTGGGGGTATCTCTCCTGTGTCACATATCTTGTTCAGGAGTTCTGTTATTTCCTCTATGCCAAGTTCTCCTAATGCTTCATAGATTTCTACAAGAATATTGTCAGGCCTGGTGCTTTACCGTGTTTCATATTTTTAATAGCGTATTCAACCTCGTCTTTCAATATGGGTGGACCTTCCATGTTTTTTCTTGTGTTTGGTTTATCGCCTCTATCATCATCATATAGCTCCTCAATATATTCTGACCATCTATATAAAATATCTTCCTTGTCCATTAGAATATTTCCGTCCCTTGACTCTATACATCCTGTCTGAATGCAGGTACGCTGCCCTGATATTTCTCTTACTTTTTGGTGCATAGTTTTATTATCACTGTTTTTGTTGCTCTCGATTTTTTTGCATTGCTCGTTGGGCCATTCCTCTTTAGCCACGATGCATTTCTTCTTTATTTCTCTATGTAATTTTTGATATTCTTTTTCATCATTTTTTCCCAGTCTTCTCAGTTCCATGAGGTCTAAAATTTCTTGTGTCATCCATTTTTTATGTTCCTTTTTCCCTGGATTGGGGTCGTAGACTTGTGATAGGTGATTAAGACTTAGTTTGGTCCCTTCTGAATAGACATAGACATAAGTGATAGCTCAGTGGGAGGTGATAACATAGAAATCGATTTCACGAGTGAGGTGGAGGAAATATAGTAGATTCTGTCTCTGACACTCGAGAAGCTTCTCTCAGTCAGCCTATCATCTACAACAGAGTTAGATTAGTCAGACAAATCTAATATAATATATAGTACTATATATATATACCTCCCATACACACACACCTAAGTGACTACATTAGACACATAGACGTGAAACTATGACAATGGAAATATAGATAATTGGGAACGAACTGACCGACACACTGGAATAAGTTTATGTGAAGTTTAATTATCATAATAAACTTCCATTACAACATATAAAATTACATCAAACATATACAAATAGTCATAAAGTCAATGAACTTCTACAAGAATGATAGACCCATTGGTATGATCCTTTCCCTCGATGTATAGCCCATAGTCCTGTTAGAAGAAAAGTGATAGCCCCAAAGAGTCACGGATACATATGATTTAGTCTAAGATTTCCCTTTAGAGGTATGAACAGACTTAAATACTCTGATCTATCCTAAGGAAAAATATTGTTAGCAACAAAAACTTGCATAAAGAAATTTAAGACAGAAAAATGGGTGCCAAAATACAACAATAAAGGAATCACTCAGTCCTGCATTCACTCTATTCAGTCAGCCGTGATCACGTGCTTTCATTCGTACTTACAGCTTTGGTAGCAACTTCTGGAAACACAATTTTTAGGACATGCACATACAGACTCTCCAATAGTAGTCTTGGCCAAGAGAACCCCAGTTCCAAAAAGACGGGTTGAATTCACTACTTCAGGGAACGTTTTCTTGGTTATTCTTATTTATGGATATCTGTGTAAGTCACATTAAAATTGTCCAGGCACGAACGTTAACAGCGCGCACAGTGTCAATAGCTTAGATTTCTAGTAACTAGGAATGTCAGGTAACTGCCTTTTCTCAGTATAGGACTTTATTTGGTCACACCACAGCTAGTCAAAACTCCGTCGGAATGTTACTGATATTAATATTTTGATTGCCACAAGGGCTGAAATGTACTTGAGGTTTTTCTCTGAAAGAATTAAATCAGGCTTGATGGGCCCGTTACTTCATTAAATCTTAAAAAAAAAGTTTATGTAATGGGTACTCTGTCGTTCTGGATGCCAATGCAATCTAGACAGGTTTTACTTTATACACCCAAGTCTTTAAGAAAACAATGTTTTAGTTCTTCACAGATATTTCTCCGTACAAAACGCTGGCAAAGTTCGGCTACCCCTGTTTTCACTGAATAAAGAACAAACATATAAAATACTTATACATACTATGTACTCGGTTATAACTTACATTATAAACTGCAAGCGGAGAGCTTGACTTATCATTTAATACTCCCGTGAAATAAGTTATATTCATAAAATCAATCATCATGAATTAGAAATACATACGTATTTCGTCAATACTCAATGATGAATCAGTGCAGTTATAAGTTAGTTTTTTTTAACATTCTCGACTGAGTATTTAGCAGTTAAATTAAATTTATTTATAGCTGCATGAGTTTAAGCTAGAAATTATAATTTATTCTGCTTTCCACTGAAACACGTCACTAGAGAATATAACAGACTTATAAATTAATTTCTTCTGCACAAACGAAACTAGTGAAATATAATAGCGGTTATCACTGAATCACTCACAAAATACTAGATATATCTATAATATTTACCTCCACACAGAACTACAGATTAATACCACGAACTAGAATCCTTCAATATAATGGTAGTCTAGAACTCGGCAAAATGTTGCCAAGAAACTCAGAACTCTGCAATATACAAGATATTTTCTAGCACGAGTGATCTGTCTACTGCAGATTTAGGAGTATGAATGACTAGTCTAAAACTCTATCGGGTAAATATATCTTAAACAGACAAAGGATCCCACGTTATTTCGCAAACCCCCGTCTCCCCCTCTCCTCTCTTAACACTTAACTAAGACGCAGGCCATAACTGCCACAACGCGTCTTTGACACCTCCGTCTAACTATTCTCAGTCATGAGCGATGCAGATGGCAGTTTCCACACCTCATGCCGAGAACGTAGCCGAAGAAAACTCGTGTCAGATGAAAATGTTAGACGATATGTCTGCCATCCCATGTCTATCGAGACGAATTTCACAGTATTTCGTCTCGTCCAGGGACTGCCACGATTATGCAATAAATGCGTTACCAGTATGAGAAAAGAAACGGCAAAGTCAGAATGGGAAAATAATATTTGTCGCAAACGAACGAATGCGAAAAAAAAACAGGAAAAGGATAAAAGAGCGATAATAAAGTAGAGGACACGGGTAGAAAAGAAAAGAATATAGAAAATTTATTGATCATAAATCTCTATGCGACAATTGGGAATATGTTCTTGCATTAACATCTCAATACATTTATTGAATTCCTGCCATCTCTCCTCTATCGATGTAAGGCCAGCGAGTGCTTCGAATTTATTCCTTACCGATATGGTGAGCTTTTCTCTCATATCCTCATTGGTCTTCAACATGTTGGCTTGGAACTTGGGGGTTCTTTTTGATTTCTTGAGTATTTTCAGTTTCACTCTTAGATTACACACAACTGGAATGTGATCACTTCCACAGTCTGCCCCTGACATCGACTTTGGTGACTCTACGGCATTCTTAAAACGCTTTTGTATCAGTATGAAATCAATCTGATTTCTAGTTCTGTCGCCTGGGCTTTTCCAGGTCCAAAGTCTCCGTGGATGATTTTGAAACCATGTATTCGAAATCGAGAAGTCATGTTCTTTGCACCATTCTATAAGCTTTTCACCACGTTCATTTAATTCACCCAATCCAAATGGACCGACTATATTTTCAATTCTTCCTTGTCCGACTTTTGCGTTAAAGTCCCCCATTACGATCTTTATGTCTTGTGATTATAGTTGTTTCATAGCCTTGTCTAGATCTTCGTAGAATCCCTCTATTTCTGAGTCTTCTTGTTCTGCTGCTGGGGCACAGATCTGTATTATACCTATGTCAAAAGGTTTTCCCTGTAGCTTAACCATGATCACTGGATCTGAAACTGACCAGGAACCCTTCACTGTTTTTGTTGTCTCTGAGTCCAGTATAATCCTAACTCCTCTTTGATGTTACTCTCCACCTGAATACAGTCTGGTAAATCCATCCGATGAAAACGATCCGGCTCCCTTCCATCTGACTTCTGATATGCCGAGAATATTTATGTTCATTCTTTTCATTTCCTTCTTAATGTTTTCCAGCTTACCTTTCTGTAGCATTGTTCTAACATTCAATGTTCCGATTTTTTTAGATGTACGATTGCTGACAGTCGTTTGATAACGGTCTGGTTCCACCTGTCGCACATGGAGTTCCCTACCCAGCGAGGCGTTCCCTTGAACCCCATACACGCTGTTCACTTTCATCTTATTTGGTTTCTGAGACATGATTTGCTTTGCATAAATACTCACAGTAGGTTGCAGTTTCTTTCTGTAAGGGCAGTACCCATACTGGGCGGGTTGTTCTAGCCATTGTACCTATATTGGCATCTTCTGCCCAGCACAGTTAAAGTGATGACCAGTTCCTGAAAAAAACTTTCCAGCTGCTCACCTCTTGTATCCATCACCTGCCTGCCGTGACTTCACGTGACCCTGATCGGGGGCTAAGCGGGTACTCCACCACTGCTCGTGAGGTGTCCCGCAGGCTAGCGGAGGGAATGAGGAGCCTTACATCTCCTATTGTTAGGGTTTATCCATACCCCGCTACCCCAAGACTAGCTTTATTTATTTCAAAGGAATAGTTGCTGTGTGCAGTACTTTTGGAGAAAATTGTAAGTAAAAGCGTCAGCACGTTGAAAACTGCTGCGTCGATTGTCTTTAAAAATTGGTTATAAATCGAAGTCGGAACCAATTACGGAAAACGTTTTATAATAGGAAAGCAGAAGTTATGGAAAGTGAAAGGAAATATAGATAAAAGTCATGAATAACAAGGTTGAGAAGCAAGAAGAAGAATTCTGGACCCAGCGAACACAAACTCGCTCAGGTCTGCACCAAATACGAAGTCTGATAAATGTGACACCGCATTGCTTTCTGGTACCCACGCCCACCGCCTATAAAAGGGCAAGCAGCGGAAAATTCAAACTTCATACACGCACAGCAGGAGTCAGATAGACGGACGGAGAAAGACGCTTGTGAAGGCTAACCATTTACCATCGGTTGTCGTGCAGTTCTTCTATCACCAAACCAAGTCTATTCTGTGCTTTACATTTATTCTAGAGGATACGTAAATTTTTAAAATAATTAATTGTTTTATTACAGCTTGTTTAAATAGAATTGTATCAGGATCAGGCCAGAGGACTGGGCTGTATTTGAGTTATGGAGAAAGGAATTCGATGCTTACCAACTGTTACCGCTATTGTTTTGGGGTGTGCGCGTGCTGTCTCTCTAGGTACGTTTATTGGCCTGTCGGGCTTACTGTAAGTGGCCGACGAATTGTTTGGTTACGCGAATGTTGGTGGGTCGTTTCTTTTAGGTTTTGGTTAAAGGTGACAAGACGAACACAACTGTAACGATGGGTCATAAGACTGACCAACTTGTAAGTGATGTAAGCTGGACCCATGTAGAACATCAATCACGGCACGATTTATTAAACGAAAGGACATCATAGGCAGGTACAATAAATCACCAAATGGTTTCATGGCAGAAACGAATACGTAGTTAATACATTCATAGTTGACAGACATTCTTCATCAAATGGTCATGGTAGGAGAATGTTCAACAATACAAGTTATCAGTTTTGAACTTGACCGATCTCACTAACCGTCACCATCTCAAGGGCGACGGAAGCTCTGCTGTAATATGTCCATATAATCTTAGTTTCCATTACAAGACTTATGTAATAATTTGGAGAACTTCCATAAAGAAAATGCGTTATGATCCGATAAACTTTCCAGCAGGAATTTGGGCGCACTAGCGACACGCCATAGCTAGACGTGCCGAAGCTCTGCCAAATGAATGCACAGGATAAACTGTGTATCTACAGGATACATGACAGAGCCAGTTCTGGCTAACATATATATGCTCCACTTAGGGAGATATCATAATATAATACAATGTGTCTTCCCACGACTTGGGACCAAGACACATAACAATATTCGTCTAAGACGTCTGTCCATACCAAAGGACCTTCGGATCTGCCTCAAGCATCGTAGCTGAATGGCAACAATACGACACAACAAGCCGCGCCATCCCGTTCAAATATCGTGCACGATGGCACGCAAATACTTACATATACAATTAACTTAGATGTGCTCACGCGTGCGTCTATAAAATACTAGACTCACATGTGAGAATCTCAAACACTTAACTCCCATGCAAAAATAACTTAACACCAACGGTTGCAGAAATGTCAGTACAATTAAAATTATTACTTTGGAATAATGGACTTGGCACTCCAGAGTGTAAAAGGCGACGGTAGCATCATCATCATGTATAAAAATGTATTATATTTATTCATGTATTATATTAGAATGATTTATGCAGTTAGACACCTGTCTTGTCTCGCTATTCTATTCAAAGCTGATCCATGTATCATTCATATGCATACAAACATCTGAACACTATCATTCATGGACACTTAAGCTTGTGGGCCCTATAACCAAAGGCTAGCCACTTGTCCCATATTGTCCCCAGGTTGATCTGTGTCATACATCAGTGGTCTAGAATCCTAGGTAGATAGTTGCCTTCCTGAACAACAGAGGAGCATGAGATATTGTCATCTAGAATTCATCACTGGACCCTATCAGTGCTTGGTGGTCCAGTGCCAGACCATCAACTGATACTGCTGTGTATATTCATAGAGGACAGTCACAGAACTTTGATATAAGTATTCTATGTGACCAAATTCCTGCAACAATTGTGAGAAGTCAAAAGAATCAAAGCTTATTAACTTTGTGTAGGGATGAGAAAACAGTTCTGAAACATTAGACCAGACAAGATATACTTAAGTGATAAAGGAACATTTGGAGGAACATGTTATGCTATTCAGAAGATTCCAGAAAGGACTTATTATTTACTTATTTAGTGTAACTCAACTATATAGCAATTTTTTAATTAATTTTTTTCATTCAAATTTCATCATTTTTTATCATTTACTTTTGCACAAGGAACAAAGATAGATGTACATAATAAATTGATTCAGTAATTGTAATCAGCTGACTTATTAATTATATATTGTTGAATTGAGTTTTGCTGAATTTGTTTGATTATCATAGGCTAGTTACATAGCAAATTGGCAATTTAGGCTCTATCTTTAACCTGAATACTATCTGAAGTAGAGACGTTCACAGCCGTGACTCTCCTGTTATATCTGTGCTCGTCCCTGACACTGGGACTACATTCTTGTCAGACTGAATTCTTCTTCAGTTCTTTTCAGTAACTACTACTGATTACTACACTCATAAAAACCTTTCTCTACTACTAGCTCAGTGGTCCATGGTTCGATCCCCAGTTGAGGTGGGATTTTTTAGAACGCAAAGGGATCCGGGGTCGACCCAGCCTCATGAATTGGGTACCAGAGAACTTTGGGAAAGTTAAGGCTCCCAGCGTGATGCTGACCACATCACCCCTAGTGTGCCGATGGTCAAGAAAATATGGGCCTAACATCATATTCCCAATATTCCGCAATGGGCGTGTAACGGAATCTTTATTATTACCATCAAACATTTATGAAAGTAGAAGTAGAAGATAAAACTGAAGACAAATTATGCTGAAAATAAGGGACAGTGAGAAAGGCAGTCAGCGACCCATAGCTTGGCTGCTTGCGTCAGGGTCAGCGAACCAGAGCTGACCAAGTCCCTACTCCACCTCCACGTGGTGGTCCTGGAAACAGGCTGCATCACTGCAGTCTGGCTGAGTGAGTAGGGATCGAAGTGAGAAGGCTAACCCGGTCCCAAAAAATGCCGTGCTGAAGTCGGATGTGTCGGCAGAAAGGCGCAAATATCGCAGCTTCGCTGTAAATGGACACAACGCAACCAACGTACTTTTCAGGACGAACCAAGAAGAAGAAGAATGCGGAAAAAAGTATAAAATAAAACAAGAAAACAGAAGGAAAGGAAGGAGGAAAGAATGAAGGAAAAGGAAGATATTTTGGAAAAAGACAATGACAATGTGGTGTGGTCTTGAATCTTATGGTCAGACTAAACGTATTTGCAGTCATGAGTGAAGGTACTTGAAGATATTGCTGATGATGATGATGATGTTGACGACGACGAAAGAAAAATATGATGACGATATTGATGCGTGATGCCATATGATGATGGATGGTATCCGCATGTCTGGTTTTGTGTAGTGTGCAGATGTGTTCAGTCAAAACAATGTTCATACAAAAATAACAGGGCAATCCACATAGGACGTCAGTAAACTCACGACGTATAAAGTCAATGATTCTTGAAACAGCCGTTGACGTTTTTCTTCATTATTTATTGTGGACGCCACAATGACAAAATGGTTACGCGAATATGTAGACACATCAAACAGTCATTATCACAGCAACATTCAATACAGCAATAGACGGTAGACAGCATTACAATGATGAGTCAGATGCATGTTATATTTCAAAGTGCTGTAAATGTAGTCAGGTGGAAAACTCCATCCTTTTCTATAACAGCCAGGAGATAACCAGATATATGAGATCAGTTCACTCTCCTTAGTCTGACTTCAGCAAGACAGACACGTCTGCCGAAGTATAAATAATGTCCTCAAAAATATCCTCTAGATAATAAAGGTTTTTCAAACCTAGTTCATTTAACAAAGTAGCAAGTAATGGTCCTTGGAACCTGCATCAACCGATGCAGTACAATACAGCGACATGTGAGCTAGGAAAACATCTCGTGACGACGACTTTCGAAGACAGGCTATGAACCAGAAATCGTTCACGACCAAAAATCGATAGAGTTAATGAAAATGTTAATTTACCTTGCCTTCCGGAAATACACAGAAGTATTATGCCTCCCGGCATGTGCAAATACACTAGAGGTATTATCTCGATTAAACGAAATATCCATAAGAGGACTCTCACATTCCTGACAGAACAAAAAAAATAGCGGAGATCCCCTCTTCAACGAGGCATCTCTTTCGCCATTCCAAATCGCTCACTCCACTAGTGGTGGGCGGAAACCGATCGACCAAGAAGCAAGACAAGTCATGCGCAGTCCAGCGCAAAAAACCCACAGCTCAAAACTTAACTGCATTCGATACCAACGCGAGAAGACAAATGCTTACCGAGAAAAGTGACAATAAATTTCAAGCAGTTGTTGCCCTTGCGTTATAAAATAGATATTGAAATAAAACGATGTTGCGAGAATTTATCACGCAACATATCACCACCTCCTCCCGATAAAAAAAAAAATGTGGAACATATTTTTTTTTTTTTTTTTTTTCAATATCAAAGAGCATGCGATAAGCGGCTCAAAACGCACGAATTATGCGCTGATAATTGACTAAATTGCCAAACAATAGGCTAATTATAGAGTGTCTGGTGAGGATATACCTCAACAGAAAAATAAATATGTCTCAAAAAATATTCACATCGGGGAGGTGTCACCAACACACATCACGTTAGCATGTAAACACAATATACGTATGCAAGTTACTATAATCATCATTAAACAGCATACTCTAATATTGTCTTTAAAAATGGATGTACAAATCTGATAGGAAAATTTAAATAGTACATTCTTTGACATGTAATGACATAAGTACATAGTAAAGTTAAACTACATGACGATCCAGGACATATGCTCTGGTATTCCGAGGGTAAGTACACAATCTAGAACTCGTCATGCTTGATACTAGTAAGGTAAGTCCTCAGCTCAACAATGACATTCTGAGAAAGTACAAGCAATATAATGCTAATTAATAACTAATATGCTTCATAAGGTACAATACATTATTAATAATTGTGGCTGTTTAGTAAACTAACGGCCCCTATATTAACTACTCAGTCCTCCTCTATCATCTTAAAAAACGAACAGAAGAAGATGACAACAAAGCACGATAGTGTGTACATATAAAGTAAGTACAGATGTGCTAATCTATTGTAGAAATATAGGTGTGTTATGACTCTGTAATATATGGAAATATAGGACAGAAGTATTAGTTGGAGTCATGTGGGCATCTAGACAAAATGTCAGCCATCACATTATCCGCACCACGGATAGCTCGTACCGTGAAGTGAAAAGGTTGAAGAGCTATAGCATATCGAGTGGATCTCGAACTCTTCAAACTCTTAGTCTGAATAGCTGTAAGAGCTTTCTGATCAGTCTCTAGAATGAAATGTGCGCCCAGGAGGAATCTTTGTAGTTTTAGAATTGACCAAACCATCGCTAACAACTCACGGTCTAAAACCGAGTAGTTCCTCTCTGCCGCATTTAGTTTTCTAGAAATGTACATAACAGGATGCAGAGTATTTGCATATTCTTGCATCAGTGCTGCTCCAATCCCAGTGGATGAAGCATCACTCCGAAGAACAAAAGTCCTATCAAGAGTAGGTAATCTGATGCGTGATGCCATATGATGATGGATGGTATCCGCATGTCTGGTTTTGTGTAGTGTGCAGATGTGTTCAGTCAAAACAATGTTCATACAAAAATAACAGGGCAATCCACATAGGACGTCAGTAAACTCACGACGTATAAAGTCAATGATTCTTGAAACAGCCGTTGACGTTTTTCTTCATTATTTATTGTGGACGCCACAATGACAAAATGGTTACGCGAATATGTAGACACATCAAACAGTCATTATCACAGCAACATTCAATACAGCAATAGACGGTAGACAGCATTACAATGATGAGTCAGATGCATGTTATATTTCAAAGTGCTGTAAATGTAGTCAGGTGGAAAACTCCATCCTTTTCTATAACAGCCAGGAGATAACCAGATATATGAGATCAGTTCACTCTCCTTAGTCTGACTTCAGCAAGACAGACACGTCTGCCGAAGTATAAATAATGTCCTCAAAAATATCCTCTAGATAATAAAGGTTTTTCAAACCTAGTTCATTTAACAAAGTAGCAAGTAATGGTCCTTGGAACCTGCATCAACCGATGCAGTACAATACAGCGACATGTGAGCTAGGAAAACATCTCGTGACGACGACTTTCGAAGACAGGCTATGAACCAGAAATCGTTCACGACCAAAAATCGATAGAGTTAATGAAAATGTTAATTTACCTTGCCTTCCGGAAATACACAGAAATATTATGCCTCCCGGCATGTGCAAATACACTAGAGGTATTATCTCGATTAAACGAAATATCCATAAGAGGACTCTCACATTCCTGACAGAACAAAAAAAATAGCGGAGATCCCCTCTTCAACGAGGCATCTCTTTCGCCATTCCAAATCGCTCACTCCACTAGTGGTGGGCGGAAACCGATCGACCAAGAAGCAAGACAAGTCATGCGCAGTCCAGCGCAAAAAACCCACAGCTCAAAACTTAACTGCATTCGATACCAACGCGAGAAGACAAATGCTTACCGAGAAAAGTGACAATAAATTTCAAGCAGTTGTTGCCCTTGCGTTATAAAATAGATATTGAAATAAAACGATGTTGCGAGAATTTATCACGCAACAGATATAAAAAAACGGAAGAAGACAGAAAGGAACAAAGAAAGTAATGAAAAATAAAATGCCAACGACATAGACAGACACGGACATCTAAGACAGTTACATTTGACCAACCTGTTTTGTTTAGCATAACATGGTTTTCCTTACTGTTCGCACTATTCCGGTATCTGTATCATTTGTTGTCTACAACTCGAGTAAGGATTAGTGGCTATTACATAAACTCGCGGGCAGGAAGCACGGCGGGCCGTGTCCTATGTCGTAATGAGTCCTTCATAGCCAGTAGGCATCTTCTCGTTAGTGAAGGACTCGTTAATAAACTGGGGATCGTCCTTAGTGTTACCAGCAATGACTGTTCTTAGAGATGTCGTAATTAAGAATTACAGCAGCGTCGCGTTTTCAAACTATCAGTTTGGTTTTTGGTTTTTTTTTTTATTTCATTATTTTTCAGTCAGTCTTTCTATTGGCCTAGATCCCGGGTTCTCAACCTGTGGGTCGCGACCCCCAAAGGGGTCGCAAAGTGTTTTCTTGGGGGTCGCCGCGGTTATTTTTAGTTGCAATTATTTTTAAACCTAGGATTTCAACACTTATTTATTTCAATACGGCTACACTGCAATATTCTACTAGTGGTTGTAACACTGATTTTTGATAAATAAAAGGAAGTGACTTAATTAAGGTCCACCGCGGCGGATACTTAAAAAATATTAAAAGCCCGCTGTGTTCATAAATATTAAACATTTTATATTATTTTAATTATTTGCTATGGCGGGCCTTTAATATTTTTTTCAAATTTCCGCTGCGGCGGACCTTGATTCACTTCCTAAAAATAAAATATACAAAGGCAATGTTATCTTTAGAATAAAATTATGTTACAAAAGTAAACTGAAAAAAAAAAATACTATGATGCAAAATTCAATATCAAAATTCATTTTTAATCGATGTCTCGATGTTTGAATAACAGACTGTTGAATACGGACCGTCGAATAAAGGTGAGTTGCTCTCTTAACGCAGTTGAAGATCACCCCGTATGTTTTGCTGACGCCGCCATCTTTGCAATGATGTAATTCAATAATGTCCGCGATGGGCCGTCTGATGCAAACTGGCGCGAACTTAGTTCGCCAGTGGTCAACCACCTTTAGTTGGCGCCATGATGGAAACCAGCAACTCGCTGTAGAGCGCGGGTTAGCTACTGCTTGTACTTTCTAAAATCTAAAGAGCGTCAGTAGGTCGTCATGAGTCCGTGCTGTCGGTCGACTTTCTGCATCGCTATTATCGTTTTCCGACGGAAAACAATTTATTTGGCTAATTATTTATTTATATTTTTATTGTTATATTATTAGTATTAATAGGTGTATTATTTTAATAAAATAGTGAGCCAAGTGACTAACGCTAAACATTATTAAACATTTTTTTTTTTTAAATATTACTGTCCTGTCTCCAGGACTTCCCCATAAAGTAGTTTAGAACAATACTTTTATTCAGGCATTCTACCGTGTTAGTTTCCCTTGGGGTTCTTCTTACACAGGTCCTCTTGAGGTTGTGAGCGTCGTATCTTTCTTCTCGCTGTGCTGCCTTGACGCTTTTGTACTGCTGCATTCTTGGGGCTGTGTTGGGGTTCCCCTTTTATACATTTTTACTGATAAATGGGGATGTTCCTTAATGTTCTCGATTTGATAAAAATTGGTTATATGTTCTTTTTCGTTCTCGGCTTGATGTGGATTATGCTGGCATGACAATTACAATTGATAAAATTCGAAAAAGAATTAAATTTTATTTATATTTTCAGAAATCCGTACCCATTGAGAAAAAACGTAAATATTCAGAAGACTATCTAAAATTTGGCTTTACCACCCTGATCAGCTGTGACCGTGGTTGTTCTTCTCTTACATATCACAATACTACTAGGTGACTGTGGCAGGCCTAGTTATTAATTCAAGTGGTCAAATTTCCTTCCTTGACCTATCTTCCAAGTTAGAGCTATCTCTTTGACTGGCCCTTTTCGCCAGAGATGGGAATTCCTGGATGAGATAAGGTTCGTCTCTTTCAACCCAGACCACTGATAAGTCTCTCTTTAGTTGATAACTCTCTTTTGCTCATCATCATCAGTTGATAAATATAAGCCCACTAGAACATCACCAGAGCTAAATGCTGTGTTGTTGTGTTGCTTGTGGTTTGAGTATGGAATGTCAACTCGACCTACGCAGTGGTGTGTAGACATAGATTGTGAGTATAATATGCGAATGATAAGAAGAGTTCGTGGTGTTGACAAATGGTCTTTTTCTCACACTCATGTATGGCTGGAAGTCATCGACACCAACGACTGTGTACCTTTGCTACAGTTTAATTGGACGTACACACTCGACAGCACAGATAGTGACAAATCACAGGTTGGCATAATACATCATGGTACAGTGGATAAATGGTCTTGCAATGATACATGGGCACTCATGTAGAATAATAGCATAATGGACTGTCAGTAGACAAGCACTCAGTATTGCCCATATATATATATCCTCTGAGTTTACTGACAAAGCACGTCAGATTATAAACAATATTCAAAATGGCTTCTAGACCTAACCTCGTCTAGCGAAGATTCCTTAGAATAATGTTCAGCACATATTTTTCATATAATCATATTGAACCGCTAGTAATGGGTTCTCATGTGTAGCAGTGATCTCTGGACTCATCAAGCGATAATACGGGGCATCCCTTTCTCTTCTTGAAAGTCACAAAATATTTGGATACAAGATGGCTTCTCTCGTGAGCTGTCACTCACGTTTGGATACAGATAATGAATCTGTATTAAAGTTAGTCATTCATTAAATGTTCTCATTGCTCTGTAGATTCTATCATGATACAATTGACTTTATCATACAAGATATAGTGCTGCTAGGAATGAATGTCGTTTTCATCTAGTTAAATATTTCCTCAGACGTACAAATCGTGTCTATCGAGAAACGGTGGCTTAGCAAGAGTTCATGAGAAGTATCTTTTGTTACCTTGGTATCAGAAATATGATTCTGCCATTCCTTGGCAATACGAATAAACACTGGGGTAAAGCATACACGATAGGTCTAGACGACTATCACTTCCCCATAAATACTGAGATCACTTTTTCCGGCGACAAGCCGAACACAAAAATCACAGCCCCATCAGGGCGAAGCCAAATCACACCTCTCTAGCGACACATCCGCCGAACAGCCCTTTGACCTTTCTAGAGACAAAAGACCATATAGTTCGACTTAGACATGCAAAGATATTCAGATATAAGACAGACTCGTCCTACCCAGACAAACAATACACATAAATTCAGGCCATAGATACACTGAAGCAAGAACATCCTATTTCTACCCAAACAAAGAATAAATCGCAGTAAAACTGGATTCATCCGCGGAGTTCGATCGAAAGTGACGACACTCCTTTCAAGGGAAGTAACTCAATAATGACTTTTCCTTAAGCACTAAAAAGTATCTATTTTGTTTACAAAATATTTGCGAACATAACAAATGTATTATATTGTAAGATATCAAAGACTGCACGTAACAACCACGTTCTTCCCTCCTAGGTGTTGACTAGCGACTGATTCGTATAGGGTGTTTCTATTATTCCTTATCTATACTCACTCCTAATTGTTGCAATATGCTTATTGTCACAATGTTATTTGCGCATAAATGGGCGCTGAACTTAACTGAGAGATATTGTAAGATTTTTAATAAGCACACTTTTGTGCACTATTATTGAACATAGAGGCCAAGGTCTTAATGTATTAACCACTCGATTTGTAGATTGGTTTATGACGTTTGCTTTTTGGTGGGTCCTTAGTGATGACGTAGATTGGTAAATAACTTAAAAATGGAGGACCATCGCCTTGTCAATGGTCAGACACATTATTGTACAGTCCGGTTGTATATTATAGCTTCGGAAGGAAGCCTATGCTAGGACTGGTATTAAGGAATGAAGTATAATATTCAACCTTACGTGGACGTGGAAGTAATACACCGTAAAAACCGGAGTCAAAATCTTCCATTGTCACCGCAGTGTTTGAAGTTATTCTGGACCACAGAAATCCAGCATTGAAATAGTAGTTGACTATATATTGCATGTATTATGAACAAATTCGATGACCTGATGACCGGACGTAGAACCACATTTTACCATTTAATCATCATTGGAAAATAAACCTCTGTTTGAGTTTAAAAAAACACCTCAGCTTTTATGGTCCGTTAAAGTAGAGGTTGGCTGTTGCAGGTTGTTCTTCCCTTTTGAACCAGTGAGAAAAACAGGGACGATTAAGTGTTGCTACACACTCACGTTTTGGCATTCGCGTCTTATCACTGTACTTTCATCAGTGATATAAACAAAATTGGGAAGAACTTTACCGCTATTGGTGGACATTTTAACATGACTCTAACGGTTGTTGAAAGCAGACATCAAAGCGGTACGGGATCTTAACATGGTGGCCATACTTCCCGTTCTAGAAGATTTAGATATTTGAGCTCAATTGATTGCCACGTATTTTGGAACACTGACACCTGTTGCATGCTCAAGAAATCGATCGTTATTTGAAATTCGTAACCTTGACTGGGAAGGTCAACGTGCTTGGGATGTACAGACGCAAGTCAACAGAGAAGTATCATAGTTGTACTAGGAAATGATTGCAACAGTTGTCAATTTCCATTTTCAAGTCCTGCTGTGTACCTGCGGAGGTTAAAGTGAATGACGTCATTCGGTAACGAGTACTTCCAACCAGAGGAAATTACTGTGGCTGTTTGGATCCAGTTGTATGAAAATCATAACCCATATTGGATCGAATGCTTTACGAGGAGGATTGGGATTCCCGCAGATAAGTAGACATTGTATTGTGGTATCAGTATACTAATTATATTAGCGAGCACCTTTCTTTTGTCACTTTTACTCGTAATATACTTCTTCATCGTAGGTGTCCTGGGGTGTTTTCCTAGGTTGATTTTGGGTGGATGAATTGCAAAAACTTATAGCAAGTTTCTTTGAGGCTACTGGAATGGTGTAGATTCTTGGGGTCACTCTGTGGTTCTTTACGATATTATCTTTTCTTTAATTGTTTATGTGCGGTGATTGTCATTGCTAATGTGTATATTTCTATGTAATTGATTCTCTTCATTGATCATTCTATGTTTTCAGTAGTAATATTATCTTGTATAATTTCTTAGTTGATTGATTTATAGCTGCATATTTTATTAAATAAAAGATGATTAATCTCCAATAATGAGTATCGATAAGGTTTCGAATATAGCATAATAATTGGAATACTACAGTTTATTTGATGAGATAAATATTAGAATTCAGATTCTGAAATGTCGACGGCGGAGTACTTCATCAAACAGGGTAAAATTCTTGGGTTATCTCGAGATAAATTACAAGAGTTTGCTCAAACAGAATATAAAGAGGCGCAGGAAAGAGAGAAACGTCAGTTAGAATTAAAAGATAGAGAATTAGCCAACCAGGAACGTATGAAACGGTTGGAAATGGAAGATAATGAGAAAAGGTGGCAAGACGAAGAGAAAAGGAGGCAAGACGAAGAGAAAAGGAGGCAAGACGAAGAGAGAATGAAACTCTTGGAGATGGAAGAGAATGAGAAAAGGAGACAATATGAATTTACACTTGAGGGAGAAAAACGAGCACATGAAGAGAGAATGTTGCAGTTAGAAATTGAAAGACAGAAGTTGCAAAATGGAAATGCTACTAGTCAATCACACACTCAGAATGATGGTCAAAAAGGTGACATTAAAATCCATTTGCCCATGTTTAAACCAGGGGTCGACGATATAACGTTCTTCTTGTCAAGATTTCAATTGGTATGCACAGAATATAAAATTGATAAAAGTATGTGGTGTAGCAAACTGATGAATTTTTTTATCAGGAGAGGCGTTAAGTGCAGTCGCTTCGTTAGAAGGCGATAGTCAAAACTATGAGGAAGCTAGAGCTACGCTATTAAAAAAATATCAGCTTACAGCTGAAGGTTATAGAAGGCGTTTTAAAGAGTTGTTGCCGGAAACAGGAAAAGAGTTCTCACAATTCATTTCGGATATTCGTTTAACTTTTAATCGTTGGATCGAACTTGAAAAGGTGCAACGGAAATTTGAAGATCTGGCAGATTTAATATTACGGGATAAGGTATTATCCTCAGTAAGTGATAAGTTTTTGGCGTTTTTACAGGAGCGGAATCCTAAATCGTTATCGGAAGTTGAGACCCTAGGGCGTCAGTTTTCAGTTGCTCATCCGAACTTGAATGTCAGAAACACTAAATTACATGAATCGTTACAGTCAGCGGGTGTTGCTACTGTAAATAACAGACAAGGAAAATTTAGATCGAATAGTGGTGACAGAGATAGGTTTCGTCATAGAAGTGCCAGTTCAGATCGAAATAATAATTATCAAAGAAATTTTTCTCATTTCGAAGGTGGAAATAGAAATGATTCACCAGCTGGCAGAAGATGGAATAACAATCATTTTGGAACTGGTCAACAGGTTGATTTGGGAAACAGAGACAGAATGAATTGGCAACGAAACACTCCTAACTTTTACAGTTACAATAAAGCACATTACTCGCAGAATAATAATAGACATTTGTATAACAATAGACAACAAAATGACAGGGCATTTCGGTCAAATAGTTATAATCGATCTGCTTACCATGGTAATTCCGTTCAAATGTCGGAAAACAATGTCGCAGATAACAATAATACTGTTAATCAAGCAAATGCATGTGCGTCATTTGATTTTAATAATGCTGAAACATGTTTGGAATGCAAGAATCTATTTCAGCCTGATGTGGTATCCAGACTGAGATGTGGACACCCATTGCCGGCGTTACCTGCTATTCAGCTCATGAAGGAACCGGGTCTTTAGAGTTTCACAAGGGCTTACTTAATGGCATGCCAGTAACTTTATTAAAGGATTCAGGTTGCACGACGGTAGGCGTGCGACAATGTTTGGTTGATCATTCTTGTTGTACAGGCACATGGGTTAAGTGCATTACGTTTGGTGGTAGAATTGAGAAATTTCAAACTGCTGTGGTTCATATCGCAACGCCATTTTTTACGGGACAAATAAAAGTATGTTTGTTGCCGAATCCAGTTTGCGATTTGGTTCTTGGTCACATTCACGGTTTTAAAGAGTGTACTCGTGAGCAAATAAATGATTGGGAACGAGAACACGTACACAGGGCTAATGTTGTGGTTACTCGAGCACAGGAACATGCTCAACAAAATGTTGTACCATTGGGTAATGATGAATTGGGGCATAGCAACATTAGCAAAGAAGCTTTTGCTACATTGCAGAAAAATGATGATTCACTAAAGAAATTTTTTAATTTCGTACAAATTAATACTACAAATGATATTAATTGTCACAAGCAATGGTATGCTATCGTCAATAACATATTAGTGAGACAATTCCGAGATGGGAAGTCCTTTGATACTGTGACTCAAATAATGGTACCTAAAACAATGAGGGCTTATATTTTAAGTCATGCTCATGATTCACGTTGTTCAGGTCATTTGGGTTACTCGAGAACAAGGGCTAGAGTGCTTGCATCATTTTTCTGGCCTGGTATATCAAAAGACATTTCGATGTATTGCCGTTCTTGTTTTATATGTCAGGAGGTTAAGTCTAGAGGGGCACATCATGTAGCTCCCATTCAAGCAGCCGATATTCCGGTGCGTCCGTTTGAGAAGATGGCCGTGGACATTATTGGCCCACTTCCTATAATGTCATCGAGAGGACATAGATATGTTTTAACCTGCATAGATATGTGTACGCGTTGGCCGGAAGCTATACCTCTAAAAAATATTGCTACTCAAGATGTGGCTGAAGCTTTGTTTCAAATATTTTCCAGAATCGGTTTTCCGAGAAAACTGTTGTCAGATAGGGGCTCTCAATTTGTTTCCGGTACTATGACTGAGGTGATGAAAATGTTTCACATAGATAGATCACTTAGCAGTGTCTATCACGCCGCCTCGAATGGTATGGTGGAGCGTCTCAATAGGTCGATAAAACAAATGTTGGGTAAGATTACTATTGATTTTCCTAAAGAGTGGGACCGAGTTTTACCTGCGGTACTTTTCGCATATCGCGAAATACCGAATGAGCATACTGGTTTCAGTCCATTTCAACTTGTGTTTGGGGCTCAACCCAGAGGTCCATTATCTTTGATTAAAGATTTGTTAATCGATTCTGATTTGTCTCAAGAGACAGTATCGTCATACGAGTATGTTGTCAATCTCAGACAAAGAATCATGGATGCATGTCAGTTAGCGACATCTGCATCAGAGAGAGCTAAAGAGAAAGCTCGGGTGTTGCAAAATCATTCAAGACATCTTCGGCATCTTGTACCAGGTGACGAAGCATTTGTTCTCTTACCTAGTAAGCAGAATAGACTACTTATAACTTGGTCTGGTCCTTTCAAAATTCTGTCCAGAATTTCGGATGTAGATTACGTACTTGATGTCAATGGGAAAAGGAAAATATTTCACATTAACATGTTGAAAGAATTCCACGCAAGACCTGAACATCTTCAGGCAGTATTTCATGCTGTCGAGGACATAGTCTCGCGTCCAATTGGGTGGTCTTCATTATCAGTGATTCAGGAAGAATCAGCGTTTCCTGAAGTATCTATGAATTTTCCTAACATACCAGTACATTCTACAGAAACTTGGAAAGATGTGACGATATGTCAAGATTTATCGTTGGATAGAAAAACACAGGTGTCTGACTTATTACATTCCTTTAATGATGTACTTTCAGATATTCCAGGTAAAACAAATGTAATCATACATGATATACATTTAAATGATGAAACGCCCATTAGAGTACGTCCATACCCTATACCTTTACATTTTCAGGACAAAGTGAACAAAGAAATAGATGACATGATTAGGTTAGGGATAATCAGTCCTTCTCAAAGTAATTTTGCTTTTCCTATGGTGGTAATTCGAAAAAAAGATAATGAGATACGACTCTGCATTGATTTCAGAAAATTAAATAAAGTAACAAAATTTGATGCCGAACCATTACCATTATTGGAGGATTTCTTACCAAAATTGTCAAAGGCAATATACTTTAGTAAATTTGATTTAGCCAAGGGTTATTGGCAAGTTCCGTTGGCGGATAGATGTAACAGTTCACAGCTTTTTCTACTCCTCGGGGGTTGTTCCATTTCAATGTCATGTGTTTCGGACTAATGAACGCACCTGCGTCCTTCACTAGAATGATGAGAATGCTGTTCTCTCATAGGCAAGATGTTATTACTTATATAGATGATATTTGTCTATTTAGCAATACGTGGGATGAACACTTTGTTGGTCTACATTCACTTTTATCTACTCTTAGATCTGCTGGGTTATCTGCTAGACCATCTAAGGTGTATATTGGATTCTCTGAGATTACGTTTCTAGGTCATAGGATTGGTCATGGGAATCTTCAACCTTTGGAGCAGAATGTTTCCAAGATTCTAAATCTTTCCATTCCTAGAACAAAAAAACAAGTCCGTAGTGTGTTAGGACTAGTGCAATATTATGGTAAATTTATTCCTAATTTATCTTCAATTACATCAGATCTGTCCACTCTACTTAGGAAAGGGGCTCCTAATGTAATTAGGTGGACTCCAGAATGCAATGCTGCTTTTCTTAAAATTAAAGATTTGTTTTCATCCCCACCGATTTTAAAACTACCCAGGCTTAATAATCTTTATACTCTTCGAACAGACGCTTCGTCCAAAGGCGTTGGTGCTGTGTTGCTTCAACAATTTGATGGACATCTGCATCCGATCACGTACATTTCGAGAAAATTAAACAAGGCGGAAATGAATTATTCGGTGTTGGAAAAAGAACTTCTCGCCGTGGTATGGGCAGTAACCAAATTAGAGAAGTATTTGTTGGGTGTATGTTTCGTAATACAGTCAGATCAGAAGGCTTTGGCGTATTTAAAGACAAAAAACCACAAATGCGCCCGAGCAGCCCGTTATTCGATTCTGATGCAGCCGTATAATTATACGATTCAAGCAATTCGGGGGTCTGACAATGTGGTGGCAGACGTACTGTCGAGGTGCCCTCAGGAAGACAGTACACAAGTTTTTAATGACAGTTAATGCATGGTCAACAGTAGTGTTGATGTAATTGGGACATTGAATTTAATTGGTTTTACCCAGAACACACTTTAATGTTTAGGGGGTAACGTGCACATATAGTGTATATAATACTGTACTGCAATGATATTCAAAAGCAAAAAAAAAAAAAAAAAAAAAATTTTTTTTGCGTGTATATTATCTAGAGGTTCCTAGGGGCATTGAAATAGGTAATTTGAGGACCAATTTATGCTTATACTTGCGATCGTTTGGGTTTATATCATGAATAAACATATATGGGACTGACTTTTCATTGGTGAGGTACATATTATTGTAATCTTTATCCTATGGGTAGATAATCCTATTAGATGTAATTATATTAGGTGAGTTTTGGGTCTAGTATTATTGATTAGTTTAGAGGTAATAGAGGGCGGTGTTGTTTTTTTTCCGTAATTTTTGTTATTATGATTATTTCTTCCTACGTGGATTTTATTCACATGACTTGTTTATCACCGTTTCATCTCATCGACGACTGACTGATAATCTTATGAGACAATTAACTGACTTAGACGTATTCAGACTTAGGATAGTATTATGCTGGTATTTTTATTATAAATTACCAATAGATTTTTGAAGAAAAAAAAGAAACTGCGTTTTTTTTTTTTTTCTTACAGATGGTAGAGGGTAATTGTTGCAATATGCTTATTGTCACAATGTTATTTGCGCATAAATGGGCGCTGAACTTAACTGAGAGATATTGTAAGATTTTTAATAAGCACACTTTTGTGCACTATTATTGAACATAGAGGCCAAGGTCTTAATGTATTAACCACTCGATTTGTAGATTGGTTTATGACGTTTGCTTTTTGGTGGGTCCTTAGTGATGACGTAGATTGGTAAATAACTTAAAAATGGAGGACCATCGCCTTGTCAATGGTCAGACACATTATTGTACAGTCCGGTTGTATATTATAGCTTCGGAAGGAAGCCTATGCTAGGACTGGTATTAAGGAATGAAGTATAATATTCAACCTTACGTGGACGTGGAAGTAATACACCGTAAAAACCGGAGTCAAAATCTTCCATTGTCACCGCAGTGTTTGAAGTTATTCTGGACCACAGAAATCCAGCATTGAAATAGTAGTTGACTATATATTGCATGTATTATGAACAAATTCGATGACCTGATGACCGGACGTAGAACCACATTTTACCATTTAATCATCATTGGAAAATAAACCTCTGTTTGAGTTTAAAAAAAACACCTCAGCTTTTATGGTCCGTTAAAGTAGAGGTTGGCTGTTGCAGGTTGTTCTTCCCTTTTGAACCAGTGAGAAAAACAGGGACGATTAAGTGTTGCTACACACTCACGTTTTGGCATTCGCGTCTTATCACTGTACTTTCATCAGTGATATAAACAAAATTGGGAAGAACTTTACCGCTATTGGTGGACATTTTAACATGACTCTAACGGTTGTTGAAAGCAGACATCAAAGCGGTACGGGATCTTAACACTAATATCCCTCTATTCCTCAATCTCTTCGCACATCAAATCAACTGAAGAGATGTGATTCAACTTCAAAATAATTTTATTTACATGAGTTAATATCCATGATCTTCAAACATAATTCATCAGACACAGTTCTCAAATTCAATGTCCTCAAGTCTCCCACTTGATTCAATAAGATATCTCAAAGTATAGGTATATATTGCTTCTTCTGTAGCCTCTTACTCATTTATTTACGTACCTAGTCTACTAAGGTTCATTCTCAATTTCTATTTGTTTTCCTCATGATTCTACAATAGTTCTTCTAAATCCTTAGGGTCATGTTCTCACCTAATCTCATCTTAGATAGGCTTAACTCCTTTAAAAGCAACCTTTTCAAATCAATAGTTACACCTGGAATAATTAAACAATGTCTAATACTCATATGGCATCCGCCATACTTACGCTGACATGAGAGAGCGCAGAATAAGCGCTGTAGATGTTAGAGCATTTCAAACTCTTACTTCTTACTCTAGACGTAGACAATACCTCTCTTTCAATTTCATGACAGCTAATCCTGGTTATTTACTGTACATAAGTTGTCCGCTTTGTACTTAGTCGAAAGTTCAACTTCCATATTCTCCCTGTTTAACCACTCCTTTAAACCTGAGCAGCCTTACCCTCATGCAGTGTCTTGGCTATACTTCTGCACCTTGGTTCCCTTTTCTTCATCAGTTTATACAAAATATGATAAAAGTCATGAAAAGTCAATCTTACCAGAGTCAAAGAAATTCCAATACCTATCACAATTTCTTACTAGTCACTCCTACAAGCTAGTCCTATGTCTTAAAGCACAGTTTAATCTAATATCCAGAATTCCGACCGCTATTCAATCTAGAGCTATCTACTTTCTCTGTATTAAACTTCTGTCACCCACAGATTCAACTTCTTGAGCCCAGCAATTCACATCTTGCTTGGTTGGGCTCGCCGCCTGGACTGAGTAAACACGACCGCTCACCAGCGCGTCGAAATGTGTACTCCTACAATTCATTCCCATGAACCGTATTCCTGTTTATCTAGTCAATGCGATTGGTCCATTGTTTCCAACTCACCTATCACAACTTTCACGCTTAGCTCTACGCTGTCAACCCCGTGAACTGTGCTTCATAACTGTTTATATTCTACTCACTATTTTCTCGTGCGTTTATTATTCATCCTGCTCACAAAGTTTGTAAGGGGCGTTAATTATTTGTTATTCCCCTTGGAGGATTTTACTCAATTGTTATGTTCCTTTACTTCAAGCTTATTAAACACGATTCGTTATGCAAATTTTGTAAACCATAACCGTGTACTTACAGAAAATATTTACTTCAAAAATAGTTCTCTCCCTTACCAACCAAGCACATATATGTTGGCTTTTGTCTCCCATCTTTAGAACAAATAGTCCATTTAGTAAATTATTTACATTTCTTAAACCATTTTCTCATACCCTGTTATTTTATCAACACCAAAATACTGTTCGTTTGAACTAAACCCAGCATTAATAACGCTGTGAAGACCCAACGCCCTTATCCGGCCTTTGGCTAGGATCATGTGTCTAGACACAGGGACCAGTACAGTGACATTCATGTGTCATTAGGTCCATTGTGTGAGAACACTGAAGATCACTAGAGTGACACATTTTGTCATTGGGTCTTCTTGTGTTAGGACATGTGGTCTTGACCAGAGCCGGGTTTGGGGCGGGGACAATGCGACCTCATGCGAGGAAAAAATATGCGACCTCATGCGAGGAAAAAAAAAAGGATCATGTGTCTAGACGCAGGGACCGGTACAATGACATTCATGTGTCATTAGGTCCTTTGTGTGAGAACACAGAAGATCACTAGGTGACACATTTTGTCATTGGGTCTTCTTGTGTTGGGACATGTGGTCTTAGCCAGAGCCGGGTTTGGGCGGGGACAATGCGACCTCATGCGAGGAAAAATATGCGACCTCAAGCGAGGAAAAAAAAAACATTGGGTCTTCTTGTGTTAGGACATGTGGTCTTGACCAGAGCCGGGTTTGGGGCGGGGACAATGCGACCTCATGCGAGGAAAAAATATGCGACCTCATGCGAGGAAAAAAAAAGGATCATGTGTCTAGACGCAGGGACCGGTACAGTGACATTCATGTGTCATTAGGTCTCTTGTGTGAGAACACAGAAGATCACTACGGTGACACATGTTGTCATTGGGTCTTCTTGTGTTGGGACATGTGGTCTTGACCAGGGCCGGGTTTGGGCGGGTACTAATGCGACCTCATGCGAGGAAAAAATATGCGACCTCAAGCGAGAAAAAAAAAAAAAGGCCTAATATCTGGCCTGTGGCTAGGATCATGTGTCTAGACGCAGGGACCAGTAGTGACATTTATGTCATGAGGTCCTTTGTGTAAGAACATAGAAGATCACTACAATGACACATGGTGTCATTGGGTCTTCGTGTGTAGGGACATGTGGTCTTGACCAGAGCCGGGTTTGGGCTGGGGCAAATGCAACCTCATGCGAGGAAAAAATATGCAACCTCATGCGAGGAAATTTAAAAAAAAAAAAAAAGGTGACACAGCATTGGCATAGAGAAGCCATAATGCGTTTTGTGCAATGTTGTTCTCAGTGCTGAATCTATGAAACCTTCAAAAACTCAAACGTCACTTAGAGACAAAGCATTCAAAACATACTAAAAATGATTTGGTATTCTTTCGACGCCATGAAACTGGTCTCAGACGTCAGAGGCTTGATCCTACATGACGTTTTCAGCTACAGAACACAGCAGCAGTGCAAGCATCATATGAAGTCGCATTGGAAATTGCCAAACAAAAAAAAAACCTTACACGATTGGAGAAACGCTCATCAAACCCTGCATGTTCGAGATGGTGAAGTTAATTCTTGGGGAAGCCAGCGAGATAAAGATGCGACAATATCTCTGTCCAATAGCACTATTCAGAGGTGCATTTCAGATATGTCCGTAGACGTGAAAGAGCAGGTTTTGATTGAAATCAAAGTTTCTCCATTGTTTTTTTTTTCAAGTTGATGAATCAACGGACGTAATTGCATGTTCTCAGTTACTTGTCTTCGTGAAATATATTCATTCAGATGACATCAAAGAAAAGTTCTTGTTTTGTAGTGAACTTGAAACTACTATAAAAGGTGAAGATGTTATGGAGAAGATAAATACCTTTTTTGAAACTGGAGGACTACAGTGGAAAAACGTCTGTGGGGTTTGTACAGATGGAACACCAGCTATTCTAGGGTCAAAGACGGGCTTTCAGACAAAAGTGAAACAACTTGCTCTCCAAGCAAAGGGCATTTACTGCATGATTCACCGATATGCTCTTGCCAGTAAGACTCTTCCAGCTCCTCTGCAAGAGGTACTCGATTCTCTGATCAAAATTGTGAATTACGTCAAATCTGGAGCCCTCAACACCCATCTGTTTAAAGAACTCTATAAAGACATGAATTCTGATCACGAGGTTCTTCTTTTCTGCACTGCTGTACGCTGGTTGTCGAAAGGAAATGTTGTCAATCGTGTCTTTGAGTTGAAAGATGAAATCAAATTGTTCCTGGAAGTGCAAGGGAAACATGACCTTGTGACTTACTTTAATGATGAAGCTTGGAAGAAAAGAGTTGCTTACTTAGCAGACATTTTAGACCAGCTAAATAAGCTGAACCTGAAACTTCAGGGAAAGGAAACACACATTATCCAAGTTCAAGACAGTGTTCAGGCATTTGTATCCAAGCTGCAAAACTGGCGTCGGAAAGTAAATCTTGGAAACATTGCCATGTTTGAAAAACTCTGCAGTGTGGTAGAGGAATTTGAAGATGAACTGGATGATAGTCTGAAGGAGGAGATTACTCGGCACCTTGAATCCTTTGAAAAGGAATTTCAGCGGTACTTCCCTGAGCTTACAGAAGAAGAAGCTGCACTGGTACGAAACCCATTCTCTGCTTCCTTGAATGTAGCCATCATTTCCGATGAAGTACATGATGAATTCTTGGATCTGCGGAACGATTCCTTGGCACGTAATCTGTTTTATGAAAAATTGCTGACTCAGTTCTGGTGTGCTATGTATCAGTCATATCCAAATGTCACCATGCTTGCCTTTCGAGTTTTACTTCCATTTGCCTCTACATATCTCTGTGAGAGTGGATTTTCAACGCTTCTTCATATCAAAACAAAGGCAAGGATCAGACTGAATGTTGAGGATGACATGAGGTTGGCTTTAACAAACACTCAGCCGCGAATTTTGAAGCTGTTTGCCCAGATGCAAGTACAAACATCGCATGAAATATTAGGTTATAATTATATTCTGAAAAATCTTTTTTTAAAGTTTTTTTCTTTACCCTATTAAAAGTGCCTTTTTATGCTAAAAATCGAGGAAGTTGAGGGGAACTGCGGTAAGACGTGGAGTACAATGGATGGGTTTGAAAAAAAATCGAAGAAAGGTGATTCGTCTTACGAGGACAAAAGACAAAGAAAGTAGTCTACGTTACGGCCACAAGGCCTTCGTCAGGAAAAGAAAGAAAGTGAAGGCTAGATAGGAGACATAAGAACTTAAAGAAATATAAAAATAAAACCTAGGTACTTCCCTAAAGGCGAAGCATGGCTGAAAAGGAAGTGACTTCTGCCCCCGGATGTACACAATACATACTAAGAAACTAAAAACTAAAAAACGATACTGAACAAAAAAACTACCCAAACGTAATAAAAGTGGGGACTGGAAATAGAAGAGGATAGAATAAGTAAAGATAAATGAATATGAAATCAAAAATCAAGACAAATTAGAAACTGTGTATATCCATACATATTATGGAGGATGGCATAAAAATAGAAGAATAGGATAAGAGTGGAAAGAGTCAAAATAGAGCAAGAGAGGAAAGGGTGACCTCAGACAAAGGTGTGGAAAGTGTTGAGACCGGCTGGTTTTAGACACTCCATGCGGTGGATAAGACGGTTCTCAAGCTGTTCTCGGCTGGCAGTGTCAGAGGAGCAGGATCTGATCGCAGTGACCTGGATGTCGATGGAACCATGGTGGTCAGGACTATTGAAGTGTGTGGCAACTGGTGTGGACTTTTGCTAATGTGGCGGTGAGTCGCAGGTTACTTGGCTATTATAAAAGGGGGTCGCGACTCGAAAAAGGTTGGGAAACACTGGCCTAGATAGTCAAGCAATTTTTTAAAACCACTTTTAAAGTTTACAAGCGGTTTATATATTTGTCACGCTTCACATCTTTGAAGCTCAAAATCTCCATGTTCTACTCATCGTAGAGAGCTGACAATCTGCATGCAGCTGCCTTAATCGGTATATTTTAATCTTTCAAGAGTTCACCGGCATTCGCCTAGCCAATTTTATATACTAACTAAATAATTTACAACAAGATGAAAATAACTCCGTTAACGTAAGGAAAATTACATAAGGAAAATAATAAACTACGAAATTAGATTGTGTTTAGTCTTTAAATAGGCGGGCGTCGGATGGTGGACGGAGACGTGGCAATTTGATCAAGGTGTTTCTTTAAGGGAATAGGTCGATGAGTCCTTTGTTTTAACACTGTTCTAGAAATGAACATCTTTCTTATGAGCGTTTATTACTATTTTATTCAAAGATGAATTTCACTCACTTGGAGGTGACAACGGTTGCGAACAAATTAATATTCATTTTTGACTTAAAATCATTAAACAAGTCAAGGGGAAAAAAACAAGTTTTAGTGATCCAGTTCTATTGTTATTATCATCATTATTATTATCGTCGTTTTCCTTCGCTCTCATTACGGAGTATGGAGACACCACAACAGCTGGTCCCCTTGCAGGAAGCCTGCACCAGGCAGTCATATGTTCTAAAACTGTTGTTTTCGTACCAATTAATTTACTTAATGACAATGCCAGCCTTCTGCACAACCTCATAGTTTTTGCCTTGTACGACATGCTTGATGGTGCAGTAGTTCCATTCTTATTGTTATCATTTGCACTCAAATCAGAAAATAAATTCTCCATATATTTTATTGCATATAATAATATTGTATGTCCAGTTATTATTAATCAGTGTGATAATCTAATTGCGTGGGTTAGATGTGGGAAGACAGACGTATTAAATATTGACTCATAACAATTTAAAGGCACACACAATTGATGTCACACGGAATGATGGAAGAACACAGCTCATTCCAGTTCCTTCTTTATTAAATATAATAACAAAGCCAAGACAGCTTGAGTGGACATTGTCAAGAACTTTCTAACATCACCCACAAAACATTACATCAGTCTAAAATAATCACGCCTTAGAGGCCAGGTCAAACTTGACCACTGTCAGAACCACCTGTGCTGTGGATTTATGATATTAACAATACTAATAATTATAGAATAGGCTCGCTCCATTAGGAGTACGACCACAACATAATGGCTGACATAAGAAATCAACACCGTCTACAGGTACTTCCCCTTATTAATGTACGCACACACAATAAAGCCTCACACGGCCAACAAAACGTATGGAATACAAAATAATACTGCCAGAGAAACTTGCCACAATTACTTTATCAAATAGTCTCATACATGACAGTACGACTGCACTGTACCCACCCTGTACTGACTATCGCTCATCATGGCGGCAGAACTTGTAACAATGATACACTCAATACATTGACAACTTCTAATCTACGGCCTGAAGGTATTATCTACTGGACACTACACCAATCCAGAATTACACATACATATCCACTAGAACCGAATATGGCAATCTCTGACTAATAATCCATATGAGGCCCCGCACAGCAACTTGCTGGCGAAAGGGAAGAAATCTATATCCCCGTTCACTCGGGACACTGGCTAGAACAATCACTGACTGCTTTCGCGTCTACTTTTCTTCCGCTTCCGTCTTGTCATATGACCTCGACAGTTAAGTTATACCAGTGTTGCCAAAACACAATGTAGCCAGTCTGATATTTCATCACTGCGAAATAGCGCAGTGACAACCACAATAACTTATAACTAAACAAACTTCATAACTACGTGCTAATAAAATCTAGATTCTACTCAAGGAAAACAAGCCTAACAAAATAGGTGGACAAACGTCTAGCCTACAGCAGTAAAACGTCTAGCAAACATCTGCTTACAGATTAACCGTCAAATACAAAATGGTTTACGGGCGTGTTTTATGCACAAACTGTCGTAAACGGTTTACTACTAAAACTAGAACGTCTAATATTCAACTCCTTAAGTACATTACAATAACATAATTGGCGATTAATATGAGGTTGTACATGAGGCTGGCAAACTCATCATGTGAAACCAATTGCTACAGAAGTTACAGCTTCAAAAGCACATGAATGCTTTGATGCAGGGTTACATTAAGGGGACCAGCTTCAGTTGTGCCTCCATGCTCCGCAAGGAGCGACAAGAGAACAGAATAAATGCATTAAAACCACACGTATTTCCATGGGGTCTTAGAGAAATCGAAGAAAGAACATGCCTGCTGTTGAGGTGACGACAATGAGGTTGTGCGGTAGGCTGGCATCATGTACAACAAATTGCTAAATAAACTACCTCTGCAAAATAAAATAACTATTTTACGTCGATTTTCTGCAAAGGGACCATTTGCAGCGATGGCTGTAAGCTCCCTTAAGGCTCAAAAAGAAAAGAAGAAATGAATTAAAAATATTTTACATTTTGTTGTTTTTCCATTGCTTTGACCAGTTAATAAGTCTCTTAACAACATTCCACAAATAATTGAATAGACATTTTTTTTTTTTTTTTTGCTGCCGGACTTTTAAAAAAGAACCTACCTGACTGACAGGTTTAGGCGATATATGACATCTAGAACCCTAGATCATGGACAACAGTACTTTTCTTCGTCTGGGATAGGGTTATTAATACCAATTAGTTTTACACTTTCTGTTTGATACATTTATAGGTTGATTTCACGAAATTAAATGTGCGAAACATTAAAATTCAGACCATTGGCGTATCCAAGCCCCTCCCTTGGGACTATGAAAACCTTTATTTCATATTATCCGCTCCATTATTTTTCCCGCACATAAATGTAAGTAATCGTTAGGTTGGACGTCATACGAATTAAAACATGTCTGGTACTGGACAATGGTAAGTACCCTAAGTGTTACGAACGTAGTTTGCAAGTAGCTCTACATGGGGGCACAGTGAAAGACAATAAAGGTAACCGCCATTACATAACAATAAAACACAAGACGGCGCCAGGCAGGCGACACAAGGGGACTTCACACTTGGCTTCAAAAACAGAGGACTTTGTGACAAGAGGCAGACAATTTCTGTTCGGACGGCAATTCCTAATTTAAAATGTTATGCTTGTATTTCTTTAACTCTGGGAGTTCTAGAATTAGGAATGTCTTCCAATGTTGTCAAATAGTTTTCTTAATGCGTGTTCCTATTTTCTTAATGCGTGTTCTTTTTTCTTAATGCGTGTTCTATTTTCTTAATGCGTGTTCTGTTTTCTTAATGCGTGTTCCGTTTTCTTAATGCGTGTTCTGTTTTGTTAATGCGTGTTCTGTTTTCTTAATGCGTGTTCTGGTTCTTAATGCGTGGTTCTGTTTTCTTAAGTACATCCTACCATTCACTCTACAGTTTCTCAGTTTCTTCAGAAGCCCTTCTTTCCAAACCTTGTCAAATGTTAAAAACTCGAGCACCACTAATGTTACTGCGTAATCACGATCCGCCTAAAGTAAGTAACGGATTCAAAATAACTCATTTTCCCGCAAATGTTCTTGATAAATCCAAATTCAGAATAGAAATGCCACGACAGTGTACAACGCAAGTTCGTCGCTAACATACTTGGTCACGTGATAAAGTTCAAGGTTAGCCAAAAACGCCGGCAATACGCGAAGAAAATGGAACCAGTTGCGTCTTTTTCTACGCAGCGGGAAAGTGTTCCTGTTTTCTTAATGCGTGGTTCTGTTTTCTTATTGCGTGGTTCTGTTTTCTTATTGCGTGTTCTGTTTTCTTAATGCGTGTTCTGTTTTCTTAATGCGTGTTCTGTTTTCTTAACACATATGTTCCTGTTTTCTTAATGCGTGTTCTGTTTTCTTAATGCGTGTTCTGTCTTCTTAATGCATGGTTCTGTTTTTTTTTTTTTCGTACGCCCGCTATTACTCGAGGCGAAATCTCAGGTTAGTATGTCTAACCTAAGACTGATTTTTACGTGAGTATCCATTTTTTTTTTCTTGTACAGAGACAGGTGAACCCTCGCCATTCAGGCAGATACTCGCCGATTTCGGAGGTACCCACTAGAGCTGGGTCGGCTCAGGAGCCGCCAGTCCCTGGTCGACGACACTCCTTCAAATTTCTTCGCCAGGGCTCGAGTTAATCCAGTCCGAATCCCGGTTGACGAAAAATCTTCAAATATATTCTTCGGGTTTGATCGTGGGTCACCCAGTCGCCAAATCAGTTTGGTAACAACTACACCAGCGCGGCTCCCTTCTGTTTTATTAATGCATGTTCTGTTTTATTAATGCATGTTCTGTTTTATTAATGCATATTCTTTTTTCTTAATGCATGTTCTGTTTTCTTAAGGCATGTTCTGTTTTCTTAATGCATGTTCTGTTTTCTTAAAGCATGTTCTATTTTATTAATGCATATTCTGTTTTCTTAATGCATGTTCTGTTTTATTAATGCATGTTCTGTTTTCTTAATGCATGTTCTATTCAATGCAGCCCTCTTCTCCTCACATATTATGTCACTTGCATTTGTCTTGTCCTATACATCAGTTCCACATTAATGATCACATCATACCATTTCAGTTCTTCTACTCCACGCTAGCCGAATATAAACGATCTCTTGCAAGTTATGTTCAAAGTGTGACAATGTGCAGACATAAAATAAACAAAATGAAACAGTTGAAGGTTATATCGATATTAGTCTATTAAATAGATATGGAAATTGAGAAGGCAGATAAGCTTGCCAAAGAGGGAGGACGGAAAATACAAAGAGAAGACAGGGTTACATATGAAAAGAAACAGCAATAATCATAAATAATTATAGAGAAAAGTGGCATAAGGAACACCCAGACTCCAGCAGTGCAGAACCATACTATACCTTACCAAGAAGAGACCAAGTAAGAATTTTCAGACTAAGAACTGGCCATTGCAGACTCAAATACCATCTGTACAGCAAATTGAAAATCAGACAGACATATATGTGCACATGTGGGAAGGGAGGATAAACAAACAGCAGAACATGAGCCAAAACTTGTGAATCCACGAAAGGCGCAGGGTGACAGCGTGGCATTATCCAGCAAGGTGAGGGAGAAACTGTATGGTGACGAGTAGAATGGAAGGGCGGGGGGGGGGGGTGTGGTGTGGAATATGTGTTACTGGGACAAAAGACAAGAAAAATAAATTACGTTGGGGCCACAATACCTTCGTCAGGGAAAGACAAACCAAATCAGAAAGGAAAGAAAGTGAGAATTAAGTAGAAAACATAAAAATAAAAGCGAAAACTCCCTGATTAGAATCACATGGCTGGGCCAATATGGCTATCACTGCTACCGGAAGTAGAGCAAAAATTTTATGTACGGGGGAAAAAATGGTGACGAGAGAATCCAGTGACGGACTGCCAGCTTTAAAAGAGAAATAGATGTGTTTATTTGAAAGCCAACGACGAAGAAGAAGAAGAATATTTACATTATTAATTATCCTATAGAATACATCTTGAAACAGCCTACGTGCAGTTAAAAATCATTACGCAGTTTATTTTTTTTTTTTTACGCTGTCTTTCTCTGAACGTTTAGTGACAAGAGAGAAGTACGAACATGTTATGAAAGCAGTAAAATTAATGGATGAAAAAAGGGTCAAAGGACGGCAAAAAGAAAGGATGTTGAAAAGTCTAACACAGACGTAGGGAAGATGGCGTAAAGAAGAAATAAATGTATATCATTAATAGAATAGCATCACGAACGACAGCTGTGGTGAGATATGGTCGTGTATTTTAATCAATCAGCACATGAGGTGACAATGTTGTAGCAGTAATTGTTGTTGTAGACGAGGTAGAAGAAACAGAAGATTCTAAAGTGGTGTGTTATAATAATGAAAAGAACGAACGAACGAACGAACTTTATTTTCAAAAGGTTTAGAATTGGGCACTCAGGCCCGTTCTAACATTCTGCCCTTTCTTTCTCTCGTCTTCCATATTGAATCCATTTATTCTCAGATGTATCTTAAATATTACTTAAATAATAAAATAAAATAAAAAATACAATAAAATAAAATCCCAACATTGTAACAGTACAATAACAGTTACACACAATTACAGTACCTTGGATCCCGTTACACGCCCATTGAGACATATTGGGAATATGGTGTTAGGCCCATTTTATCTTGACCGTCGGCACACTAGGGGTGATGTGATCAGCATCACGCCAATAACAGTACCTTATCATAATTGCAATATTGACAGGGCAAAATTATCTTTAAAACCTACATATGATGTTATATAATTATATAGGAACATAACTAAATTAGGGTGGCAAATAATCTGCGCTCATGATGTATTTGAAAAGTCTGTGATTGAATGAATATGGACTAAGCATGTTTTTAGGTTGTGTGGAAGATTGTTCCACAGATGAGTAGCAGAATAGGATAAATGTTCTTGAAGGAAGTATTTGAAGTGTCTTTGACTTTTAATAGCATTAGTTGTAGTTGTAGAAGCCTCGTTTATTAGCGGCAGTTGCAGCAGCAGTATTACCGGTGACAATTTCTACAGCAAACTGTTCTATACTGTTCAAAAAAAGAAACGCATAGCTATCCGAGGGCGCGTTTTTATGAGTTTGTAAGTAAAATTTGGTGCTAGGGTATATAAAAACCAACCTCAAATGTTCTTTACAGTGTCAAATGCACGTGTTGACCTGAATTGCGTTCGTTTTTGTAATCGTTACAGCGCAGTGGTCAATAGTGTTTATGACGCAATTTTTGACCACAGCTCATGTTGCGCGCACGTGAAAGCAACAAAATTTGGGGTGAACACTGTTCACTGACTATGCAACTGAAACCCTATAAAAGGATAACGCTAGACACAAAAAATCAGTTCATTTTCAAGCAGACATTTATGGCATCTCTATCGATAAATGTAAGGAACATTGCTATTGGCCGACTGCATGCAGGCGAAAGTCAAAGTCAGGTTGCCAGGCGTCTAAACGTGCATCAGAGTACCATCAGTCGACTTTGGCACCGGTTCCAAGCCACTGGCTCAGTTGAAGACCGGCATCGCAGTGGACGACTGTAGTGGATTTATGGTATTGTATGATGGTGATATTACTAAGTGTGATGCATGAGGTCAGCTGTGAAGGCTCTTGAGATAATATGTAGCTGTGAATTGTCAGAAGGCCCTTCGTGCTACCACTACGACCTCACACCTATCTTTTTTTACTAATGAATGTGGCTACGTTAAATGTCTAGGGTAATGATATGTAATGTGTTGTGGTAGTGTACATACACACACACAGATATTTACTAAGTCTAATAATATTAATAAATGTTATAATACACTGAACTAACTCAAGTGTGTAGAATTTGAATAGTAATTTTCTTTAAATTTATTTGTTCTGGACCAAGGTTTTATTTTGGCCAGAACATATGAAAGGTTTTGCAATTATGAAAGAAATGCATGAATATTACATAATAAATGCAAGGTGTGTACATATGTATATTACTAGACTAGTTAATATTACTGCTGTTTATAGTTGTACTCTATTTGGGAGAACACTTAATGGATGTGCTGTTGGGGTGGCCTCATCACTCCCTGTCTATGGTGACTACACATTGTCTAGTTATTTGATGGAATTTTTATGGGGGTGTTAGCAAATAAGTTGAGTTGGTGAATTCTCAGCAGACCAGACGCTCACGTAGCTTGAAGGTGTAGCTCTGGTGCTGAGATCTGGTGGCCCCACCTCTCCGTGCTTGGGGGCAATATCAGAAGTCTGGTGGCCCCACCTCTCCGTGCTTGGGGGCAATATCAGAAGTATGGTGGCCCCACCTCTCCGTGCTTGGGGGCAATATCAGAAGTATGGTGGCCCCACCTTTCCGTGCTTGGGGGCTATAATAGGCTGCTCTGACAAAATGTTACTGCACGGGTCCACTCTGGTAATATTCAACAACTCATTTGACACCACATTGGTGCCAACTGAAACTCACAGTTCTGCAATCAAAGTTTTAGTCATGTGTCAGAATTCCATCCTCTAGCCATTTCTGGACACCACACTACACAACAACAACACCACATAGACGGGTCAGATCTTTCTGACCAAACAACACATCTTACCAAGTTGGTTTCACATAGGATAAGTTCTCCCAGACTACGTATTCTAAAATATGTTCATTAGCTTCCTGCCATAGAATAGGATAGGTGATATGTTCCACTGATCTCAACACTTGATCTGTCCTTCATAATCCTTGCTGGAGTTTATGTATTTTATTTGTCTCTAGACCCTGAACTGGGGCGGGGGGTCTAGAGCGAATCCTTACTTGTTGTAAGGGACAGATTATGCTATTGCAGTATCAAATCACTCGAAACCTTAAACAAATATTAAAACGTACAAAGAAATAATTTCAGTCTTACCAGAATTATGAATATAGAACACAGTAAAATGCTAGCAAAACTCAGCTGAGCTGCTGGCCTTAGGATGGCGTCCGTCCCTCTAAATATTTCAATAGCTTCTGGGAATTACACCACTTAATAATTCACTGTGTCTACTAGGACAACTTATACTGAATGGCACAAAATGCGCGTCTGAGCGCCGATAATATATTCATCTATGGCCAATCACTGCCTTTTCTTTTTTCAAATTCAAATATCCTACCAAAAAGTCATTTCAATCATACCTCAGTCAAGTATGCCTTATTGTCTGTTGGTCCGTCCGTCTCTACTTGCGTTTCACACAAAAAAAACACACTTGTTTTTTGAACCAACTCTGCCTTCCCCTACACAATTTTGCCTCCAAAGTTATTTTTAGCCACAATTCACCATCCCACCCCGTCTCTTCATTCCAACTAGATTTTAGCACTTGCGTCTTCAAGGCCACAATTTTTTGAAAATTAGTGACATGTTTTATTTCAATGCAGACGATCGTTGATATGAACAACACAGTCTTTTGTCAATATCTTTCTTATTATCTATCCGTCTGTATAAATGAAAGCATATTATTTCACTGCTCAAGATGGGCCATCCGGCCAGCTAGGTTTTATATTCCTAACATTATTATTAAGAAAAGTTACTTTTCAAATATTTTCTAGAATCTTCTGGAATGCGTTCATCACTGCATTCAAATAAACGGACTAAGTTATCGCAAAAGCGTCCAAGAAATGACTGTGGCGTATAATATCCAAGGTCCCTTTTGTCGATTTCTTTACTTTGTGTCAACTTGGGGAACATGACTTTTTCCTCCTTTCCCCACCACTTGCGTCTTTTAGCCTCGCTAGTTTCAAGCACGCGTTCAGTCAGATTTTTCCTTTTGATCTCCGTTCTCATCCCGTTCCGTTTTGCCTTCAAGTCTAACAACTTAATTTCCATGGCGGGTGATGACCCGCGGCGTGGGCGATCATGTATTCTAGCAGCTTACGCATTAGTTTTTATCCTTACGTTGTATCATTGGAGATATTTTAACGTTGTATCACGGTTAATTTTGTGACAACGACCCAGAGTGACAACAGCAGCGGAGGATCGCTTTATTCGGCTTCGTCACCTCAGAGACAGGTTTACAACAGTTTCCTCAACTGCCCAGTCATTGCCTGCAGGCCGTCATGTGTCTGATCAAACTGTCCGGAATAGACTGCATGACGCTGGACTTTGGGCACAACGACCTCACCGAGGACCTGTCCTTACGCACCGCCATCGCCAAAATCGACTTCTTTGGGCCAACCAGCATCGTCCATGGGCAGCTGACAATCAATGGAGACGTGTCTGGTATAGTGACGAATCTTTCTTTTTGTTGCAGCGTCATGATAGACGGCGTAGGGTCTACCGTAGGCGAAATGAACGTTTTGCCCAAAATTGCGTTGATGAAGCTCCGCCGCACGGTGGTGGAGGTGCAATGGTGTGGGGAATGATCAGTTACAAGGGAAGGAGTCAATTGGTGCACGTTGAAGGAGGCTTGAATGCGCAACGATAAGTCAATGAAAATCTTCGACCCTATGTCCTTCCACTTTTGGCTGGTGTGACGGAATTCTAAATACAATATCTAAATTATAATATAACAAGATAGTGCGTAAAGTCAAAATAATATAGAAAATAAAAATTGAGTCCAGCATCTTGTTCGCCCACGCCAGTTAATATGCGGGTTTTGCTAAGCCTTATAGCCAAATGGAGGGTACTGTATTTTTCAAATTTGACCTTGGATAAAATCTAACACTTTTTCCCAAGGTTCAAACAATAATTGCCTCGGTGATAGAATATATAGTAAAAGGGGGAGAGAGAGGGTGATAAATGGCCTCAAATGCTAATCGCGACTAACATCGTTTCTAAAAATAAAACCAACGCGCAAAAGCCTTGACTAGGGCGATTCCCAAAAATACGAGGAAAAAATTAGAACATGTAGACAACTCGTGTCACAAAAACAACCTTAGCTCCTATTTCAAAGGACGTAATTATCACGTAAATAGAGAAGACAGCACATGGAAAAGAATTGAACGTGTAGTAGACTAAAAATAAAAAAACTAACATAGAAAAAAAAACAACTGTGTACTTCTGAAACAAGCCAACTAGTCCCATATAAATTATATATTCGTGTACCTTAGGACTTGCTGGCAAAGAATATGGTAGTAGTTACGCAAATAGTCCATTAATTAACTAATTATAGCCATAATACTATAGTGGATCCGACCAGACTGTCAGAAAGATCATGCCTGTTTATAATTTTTTATGGCATGTTTTGAAACAACGACTTTGGGTAAATGAAGTTAAAAGGTACGGGATATTTGATTGGTTGGATTTTAAAGGAAGGCGAAGTATGATTGGTTGACCTAAAACTAAAAATAAATTTGCCTTGGAAACATATTGGGAGTTGTTATTTGAAACGATAGATTCAAAGATAAATGTAAACATGGTCCCATTGGACAAAGCAGTGGATATTGGCACGAAACGGGGACTGTTCACTGCCATTTCAAGAAAATTTTGTGTAAAGCAAGATCGATGAGAGCAGGCGGAGAATTTTCTAACATAGGAAAAGCCTGGACATAGGGCAGATCGAAAATGTGCCATATTCTATTGCCTAGTCATCGTTTACTTGTGTTATTTCCTTGCATCTGTGGTAAGATTGATTTTCTTAACATTTTATTTAAAATAAAATTTGAATGTGAGATACTAACATACGACTGTAAGTAAGTGAGTCTATGGCAGACTCAAAACAGAGTCTAGAGATTGATCCAGCATATGAAAGACTATCAGAGAGGTGTAGACCAACTAAATTATATATGATTATCATCAGGAGCATAATACCTATCCTACTGTATGGAAAACAGATTATTGCTGGAATTGCAGAGGCGTTGTAACTATTAGGGGAGAGGAATACTGGTATACCTGGTCACATCAAAAGAAACTGGTGAAAGGGATTGTCGTAAAGAGCTGATCTTACATGTTTGTTTGTAATGTGCCTGTACTGGTTGTTGAATATTATTGTAGGCTGTTGATTACGAAGGAGGCATATCCTTCTGATTTCAGAGGTTTTTGGTGGCTGTCAATAACTGGTGCTAGACTACAGTGGGCCGATATATTTATACCACAGTCTTGCCTTTTGCGGAGACAACTGTAGACCACCATCATTCTTGAAGAAGTGGGAGCTGAAGGTTGTCGTTCAGCGAAGTGCAGGAAGATTCCTACATCATATTACAAAGATAGGTGCATGTTCGACACCTGATCGCTCAACTAACATTATATTAAAAATAAGAGACTGGGAATAGTGATATAAACATTCCATCAGTGTCCACAGAAACTTACAAACAACATGCAGAGATGATGATAATAAACAATCTACCAGTGTATACTAGAAATCACCTCAGTTAGAAAATACACTACACCCTTATATAATAATAATATGTGTATTATGGACAGAAGATCTATTGTATAAATTGGTTGATGTAATTAATTTCTATGATTTCACTTTTGATTGACAGTCCTGATTAAATAAATTGGATTCGGGACAATAAATTGAAAAAACATTAACTTTACAAAACTTTCAACCACTGACTTACTAAAGATAGTCTTTTAAAGTGTAGTTCGTATGTGATTGTCGTGGTACTGTTGTGTTGTATTAGATAATAAAATAATTGTGTAATTGTTTATATGTTTAGTTGGTTAATGCAACCTTACACTAACATTTCATAACCCTAGACACCAAACGTAGTCATCTTACAGTCTATCTAGAATAAGTCTGAATGAGATCATAGTGGTGGTAGTAGAAAGGTGCCCTGGAAATTTACTCTAATATTTATTATATTCAGGGACCTTCACAGCTGACCTCATTCAGTACACTAAGATTTCTTAACAACAAACTGTATTAACATCAAACCCACCACAGCTGGCCAAAGGTCTGTGTTTCAACAGGACAACGCCAGACCCCATTGTGCACGGTTGACCACGCAGTTCCTGACTGCCAACAACATTCTCACCCTTCCCTGGCCATCCCTGTCTCCAGACATGAGTCCGATTGAGCACCTGTGGGATGAGCTGCATAGACGTGTTTGTCGCCGAGACGTTGCTCCAGCCAATCGTCGTGATCTGTTCCAGGCACTCCAGGAAGAGTGGGCTGCCATCCCACATGCCCACATCAGACGTCTGATCGCATCCATGCCCAGGAGATGCCAGTCGCCGATCGATGCAAGATGAGGCCACACACCATACTAACGGGAAGCCCGTACGCTACAAAACTCTGGTGACCCAGATGCAAAACCACTGTCAATTGATTGGTTGAACCCTAAGGTATTCTTGTGTGCAATTTGAACAATTAACTCATTAAATTAAAAAAGTTATTGAATGTCAAAATTATGGCTATGTGTGTGTGCCTTCAGTGGCTATGCGTTTCTTTTTTTGAACAGTATAGTACAGACAACCAACCTTGTGTCTAGGCTAAAATATACGTGTCTTGCCTAAACTATGCGTAGGTTGTAAGAGTTAAGTGAAATTATTCGTAGCGATAATAGTAGCTGTGGAAGTACTTGTAATGGTAGTAGTTTTGGAGGTGGTTGTAATAAAAGTAATCGCGGTAGCTGTAGTGGTCCGGTTGCGGATGTGGTGATGGTAGTAGTAGTAGTTGGGCTGACGTTGGGGTTAGTCGTAGTGGTGATGGTAGTTTTAATGGTAGTAGTAGTGATGGTGTTTTGAGTAGTAGTGGTGGTGGTTGTTGTGGTAGGAGTGGTGATGGTGTTTGGAGTAGTAGTAATGATGGTGGTGTTTGGAGCAGTGGTGGTGGTGTTTGTTGTGGTAATAGTGGTGGTGCTGTTTGTAGTTTTGGTAGGGGTGATTGTAGTTGTAATAGTGGTAGTATTGGTAGTTGTAGTAAATGTGGTTTTAATAGCCGTAGTATTAGAGATGGGGATGGCCTTAGTAGAGTGGGTGGTAAAATTAGTGCTTATGGCTGCAATAATGATTGTGATGGTAGTCATAATGTTGGTGGTGGTAGTAGAAGCAGTTAGCAATGGTGGCGATGAAAGTGGTAGTGGTAGTGATTGTGATAGTATTGATAGCAGCAGTTTTAGTACAGGTGAATGTGAAAGTAATAGTACGAATGAGGTGGTGATACAGGTGGCTGTGGAGGTAGTAGTGGTTTTGATGGTATTGGAGTCTGAGTTGATGTTGGCGTTAGGGGTGGTGGAAGGAGTAGTGATAGTGAGAGATGTAGTAGTAGTGGTGACGACGGCATAATAGTTTCGGTATTTGTGATAATAGTGGTTGTGGTGTTAGTAGTAGCAGCAGTAGGAGTTGTTGTTGTTGTGGTAGAAGAAGCAGCATTAGCGACAGCAACAGCAGCATTTGCTGTAGTAGTTGTAGAAACAGACGATTCTAAAGCGATTTACACATGAATACCTTGCATTTTCTTGTGCGTGAAGGACCAATATTTATTACACAATCTTCGCCTGCTTGCTTCTTTTTCATTTTCATTTTGATAGGCGTTGCCCGGGTGATATTAATTTCCTTACGAGAAATATTACTTGACCTACTTCACCGAACTGGGGGAATTCACATATATTACCCAATGTTCTCATTTCCTCTTTAATAAAACATAAATATTATCATTGTCCCTTGTGTGTGCTTTCATTCTTTTACCTTTTACTGAAGTTGAAATATTTTTTTGGTTTTCTTTTTATTCTTGATATTTTTTTAATTAAGAATTACTAGCAGGGCCGGTTTTAATCGCTAGGAGTCGCCCTGTGATGTGCTTGGTCTCATACAAATACAAAGTATTAAAACATTTGCAGATCTGAAGTCAAGAAAATAACAACAACATTGCTTTAGTTAGGATCAGTAAATATTGTCTGTTGTACTGTTCATATTCTTCAAATAACTAGGATAATATTACTTACATGTACAGCTTTCAACGTGTTATCATTATGAACTCGATTGAATACAGTATACTCTTACCGCTGCTTGGGTTGTGTACAGAATTAATGAATCTAGGTTTGTTGTTTTGTTCAAAATATGTTTTCCACTGAATCACATTTTCTTCTACGTTTTAGATTCACTGTTGTGAGCATGACAACAGTTTGGCAGTTGGAGAGCACTCATTAAATACTACACTGAGCTGAATTATAGATTGTATTTCAAAATAAATAATAATTATTTTTTGTTTTTCCGTCCATAAATCCTGTATACATATAAGTTGTGCTTTGCTATTTTCATTTACGCTATTTACTGTTCATCACTCTAGTATTAATCCATGTGGCTGTGGATTTGGCCCTGATTACTAGAACACTTTACGTGTTATTACTGTGCCGAGAATGGCAAAAAAGAAAACCTGAGCACAGAGTTTTTGGGAAATTAAATGTGACTGATGTAATAAAAAGAAACAACTGACTGAGAATCAACTTTGTCGTATAGTCTTCTTCTTCTTCTTCCGTCCTTAGCCAAAGACCGACCAAGCAGTCAGAGGCCATCACGCCTTGTGGCGTCTTAAGGGCAACAGCAGATTGATTTTCTCTGTTGTAGTTTCCCATCACGCCTAGCGGCGTCTTTAGGGCAACATCAAATAGATCCATCTGCCGTTGTTTCCGTAATCGGTGTGACAAGCCAACGGGTGATCAGCCCATTGGGCGTCGTATAGTAGGTCTACCTTTATCACTCTCTATCTTTTCCAGCATCTTTCCCATGTTTCTTATTTAATTTTCACCCACATTTTCCTCTTCCGTCGCGGTCAAAGTAACCTCTCTTGATCACGACTTGTATCTAACTTCACACTCATTTGATTCATGTTCCCACCTTGCGGAACACACCTGGATTCATTGTTATCATGTGAAACACCAGCTTGGTCATAGACAACTCCTTTGATATCTAAGTCCCCATGTAAATATCGTCAGACCTTGTAATATTGATTATTTTGAAATACGCCAGGCGGACACAATATGGTAGTCTTTTCATGGCTAAGCCGCTGTTTAAACAAAAGACGGTCACTACTTGGCGACACAATGGCTGGCGCGCCTGGGCACGGACAACAACGTTTGTTTCCAGATGGTAAAAAGAGAGCGGCAGTGTGTCTTAGATGTGAACAAGGAGATTAGGAAAACCGTCTCACAATGGATGACAGGAAATACATGAAAGCAACAATGGATGCAACATGTGTGACAGGAGAAGGCGGGGGATTTTTTATTAACCGGCCAATTCGAAAACACCGGGTTGCCACGCAAACTAACCCATAGCACGGAATTGAAAGTTTGTTGCGAAAAGACCACCCACTTGTAGCTGCTGGAAACAAGAGAGAGCCAAGCCTAAACCACAATATGGAGGTCTAGCGTTTGGTTTAGATGCGGAGTTTCACGTCACAGGCAAGATTTGGAAACATATGGGCGATTTAGGAATATAATGTACCGCGAAGTCTGCCAGAGAGCAGTTACAGTTTCAACAGCGTGGTGTAGATAATATCCCAGAGTATAGCCTGCAATTAATTCTTCTTCGTACACTCTCAGACGTCCACTTGAATGTTCCCAAAGAAAGCAGTAGTCAGTTTGAGGCTATTTGAATCCCAGTAAAGCTTTTCCAATGAAAGGCTTTTTATTAATTAATAAATAGGAGAATGAAGGCTATTTATTAATTCAAATTAATTCAGTATAGATAAAATAATTCATATCTGTGGTGTATTGTGTTTTTAAAGGAGTTTGCGAACGGAAAAATGAATCTAACAGAAGTCTGAGTCTACAAATTACGTGTTTGGCGTCTACCAGAAAGAACTTGCATAGTCTGGATAGCAGAATTCGCAATTTAGGATATCCTTCACTTCCTCAATTAAGAAGGAAGATTTCTCGCCCATGTTTTACGCTGGGATTGTGCAGCATTTTATTCACCTGCTTATCAAGTGCTCACACGTTGATTACATATTCAGATATTAAGTTCAGCTTACTCGAAAGCTTACCGCATGAGTCTAGCTACAGCACGCGCAATTTGACTCTCATACGTAAAGCAAGTTCAACACACTCAGAAGAACGTATTTTGAGAATCAAGATTCCATATTTACAAGCTGGTTCGCATATACAGCTGGCAAGCTGACCTTACTCCAAAGAATTTTTATGAATCAAGAGTACATACTCAAGTTATTGAGTTTACATACCAAGATTAATTTCATGTAAGAGCGCCAGCCTAGCCAGTGCCTTTCAGGGATTAGACAGCAGCCATTTTTATAAGACAACAATCAATGATTTGTCAACGCCACAGAGATAGTGCCAAACATTGAAAGACTGTCTGTCGGCAAAGTTCTCTTTACACAAAAGCTTTCATCAGTACGTCATCGTCTTGGAGATAACCCACACAACATACCATTCACCTACCTGGTACAGGCTGCGCATACATGTGTATCATCATATACACAGAGACACGTGGACAGTATAGAGTAGATATCAGTTTGGTAACAAGTATCATATCACTTCATCATTTCGTTTCACATTGGTTCATTCTCCTATTTAACCAACTACATTATTTATATCTCATCTGTGTGTTTTGTGTGAATTGTCTTCACCATTATCACGTTGTAATTACTATTAACCTTGTATGTGTAGATATTTAATTAATAAACCCAATAACCGTTTGATCATTATCTAGTTCGTTAATGTATCACTCGTGCTGTCGGTGTTAAATATTTACATATATGTAAAATTCTACATTTAGATGAGATTGGGGGCTCTTTCTTTCTTTACATGATCTGAGGACAGAAGCAAAGGTCGTGGGGAAATAGAACACTTTCCATAATTTACTAGAACACACTGTCTAGGGGAGAGCATTCGCATTCTCTTACTCTTGTCCGTATTTCGAATAGGTCTCTTTCTTTATTAACGAGCCAATTTCTGGAGACCTTCTTGGTAACATTTCATAGACCATCCCTAGCGACAACTACTGTTGTAGCTACACCAGATCAACTTACGACAAACTTAGAGAAAGAAATAGGAAAGGATGCAACAGACATACATGTGGCTTAAATCACCTGATAAAAGGCAGACTGTGACAGGAAGTGAAAATTGAATAGAACAACATGTGGCAGGAGATATGATTTCAAAAACGGTGGAATGACTGTGGAACATTTTAACAAGCAAAGCGAAATCAATAACATGCGCCAAAATAGAAACAAACCAAGATGTCGATACCGTGCTGAAAATACAATTATGACAATTTAAACTAGGAAGAGAAGTCAAGAATTTCAGAATAATAAACAAATGACAAACCACTGTGCACGCTATCTAGAATGTCCACGTTATCAACTGGCATGAAAAAAGTACTACAGTAACAGTAATCATTGATCTTGACAGCACGAATACACGTTCAAAAAAGACCACACAATAAATACAAAAATAGTTAAATTACGCAAGAACTTAAACACATCAAGGAATCACACAGAAAAGAAAGGAAGCTACCAAAAGGAGGAAGAGTTTTTAATTGAAGTAAAGGGACCCAAAGATGCAGCAATAGAGAATGCAGTCAGCGACCCATAGCTTGACTGCTTGCGTCAGGATCAGGGGACCCAAAGATGCAGCAATAGAGAATGCAGTCAGCGACCCATAGCTTGACTGCTTGCGTCAGGGTCAGCGAACCAGAGCTGACCAAGACCCTACTCCACCTCCACGTGGTGGTCCTGGAAACAGGCTGCATCACTGCAGTCTGGCTGAGAGAATAGGGATCGAAGAGGGAAGGCAAACCTGGTCCCCAAAAATGCCGTGCTGAAGTCGGATGTGTCGGCCGAAAGGCGCAGATATCGCAGCTCCAGTGTAAACAGACACAACGCAACCAGCGTCCTTTTCAGGACGAACGAGGAAGAAGGAAGAAAAAATTGAAGTAACAGAAGACGCCGTAAGAAAACGCGGAACAAATCTTAAAATACATGAAAACCATTCAGCAACGGGTGATATCTAAACTGGAAATGAAATGTAAAATTGAAAACATACTAGAAACGACTGAAATAGTAATCTAAATCTGAAACAACAAATGAAAACTTAAAGTAAAAGAACAAAAAGAAGAACATATAAGGAACGACTAAGTGGTAAACGGGTGCTCAATAATGTATGGATTCCATTAAACACGGACGTGACGGAAGTCTTCCTGTTAACATTGTCGCATGAAATACAAACAACATTAAACAAAATAAACAGATGTCGATACAATATTTTTACAGCAGTTTCTGAGCTGGTAAAGATGTCCAATAAAAACTAGACCAAAATTCACTATAAAATTAGGTTTAAAAACATTTTAAAAAGCAGTTTCAGATATTTTAGACAAATTATACAGCGGGCGTTAGGAATATTCGAATAATATAGTGCTAAACTATAGAATTCTCTTAAAGAATCTTGAATACATATTCATTTATCACTCTCGGTTCCGCAAGGAGCAAATGTCTTGAATAAACTTATGCCAAGACTTGCCGTCTTGTATTATCAGCTGAAAGTCTGTCCATGTCTGTCTCCAGTTCTCTTCTCTGAGTGTTCCTTGGTCTCCTGGTACCTCTTTTACCCACAGGATTCCAAAACAAGGACTCAAGAATCTTTAATTGGTCTGCACAAAACACTCAAATTTCCTTCTTAATAATCAGGAGATCAGTCTTAATCCATAAATTCCCCAAAACATCTATGGAAATACAGTCCTTTGGAATTGATACCAGTCAGTTCTAGTGTAAAACCTCTACACCTCACGGTAGAAGAGGAACGACTAAGTAAGTAAGTAAGTTCTAATTTAAACCAGCTTAGACAAGTTGATACCAGCAAGTTCTAGTTTAAACCAGCTTACACAAATTAATAGCAGCTAGTTCTAGTTTACTCAAGCTTACACGAGTTCATACCAGCAGACTGTAATTTATAAAATCTTACACGAGTTGATACCACACGTTCTGCACAGCCCAAGAGTCGGCCCAGTAGATACGGTCTGTACAATTATATGCTATTCTATACCGGATTGGTTAGAGCTCTGACCTCTCGTTAAAAAGATACCGGGCTCGAAACACGGTAGCGTCACGCTCCAATCTACCCAGCTGTAAATGGGTACCCTACTCTGCTCTTGAGTTAGGAAGGCAAATGCAGCGAGGAAGGAGCTCGTCACCCCAACTTCTCGAAGCTGGACCTAGTATAGTTTAGCTTCTACCACTTCAACCCTTACTGCAGTATATGCTATATGACCTACCTTTGCCTTTTTATACATGTATATACAGACTTACCCAGTTCTATCTTATACTTTCTTTATACAAGTTAGTACAATCTTATATTTCGTTTATACAAGCTTATAAAAATCTATGCAATCTTATAATTTGTTTATACAAGCTTATATAAATCTATGCAAGTTAATGCTTCTTTGTGTAGACTTGTATAAGGATATCCAAGTTCAGAGTCCAAACAAGATAATACAAACTGACAGAAATGGGTTATCTTTTTAAAAAATTAACAGAAAAATAACTAACAAACTTGTTGACATAAAATTTGGCCACATGTTACAAGAGATATTATATTTTATGATGAACAAAGTTTACTTTATAAATTTTAATGTTTTATGTGAAAATAATTAATTAACATGAAGTGATGGAAAAAAAGAAAGGAAAACCCCCAGTGCACCTGGGAATGAATTTCACTCACATAAAAGGTGCAAAGAATGCCAAACCAACAGATGATGTGCATAACATCCCTACCTGTGGCGTGAACCACCCAAAAATGTCTACCCCAATGAGTTTTGTAGATATGGCTCTTGCAATATGACCCTTTTAAATAGCACAAATTTAGAACTTTGTATAGCAATATCTGTTTCTATACCATGTAAGAAAAAAGTGGAGGTTCATGCCATAAAGGATAACATGGGCTATAAGTGTGCAAAATTTGAAGGCTATAGCTTTAAAATTGTAGAAAATATCACCGGAACTGTGAATCGCAAGCCCTGTTTTCGTTAAAGTTTTAGTTTTTAAAATGTTAAAACACTTATCTGATTCTCTTTGAACATTGATAACTCATAAACTATTACAGATAAACACATAATTATAAAAGAATATCAAAGTAAAAAGGCTTATAAATATTTAAAACACAATTATTATATGAAAATCAAAAATAACCTTTTTTGTCTTTTTCTGGGTGTATATGCCCCCTTAAACGCAGCATCAATTCAGTTGTCAGCTCTATAAACCATACCGGGAAGAAAATGACGTTGGCCAGCTAGGAAAAAGTCCGCACAAAACTAACAAGACATGAAACATGAAATAAAGAGAGAAGAAGAGGAGAGAGAGGAAGAGAGGTAAGTGATCACAAAGAGGGAAAATAATGGAAAAATAATGATTACTAATTCGTTTATAATAAGACGAGAAGACACAGAAGCATGGACCACTATGTTGGATGAAGGTTTATGAAACATTCAACTATTAATTTAAGGCATGCATTAGGAAAATTAATCAGGTCTCAATATGAAAACGAAATGTGTTTATTTATTTATTTTATTTTATTTTTATTTATTTATTTATTTTGTGATACACAACACAACGCAGAGCAGGAAAACATTGAGGTAATGAGGAAGAAATGTTAATGGAAGGAAGAGAAATAGGAAAGAAGACTTTTCCCCCCTTCACAAATTGATCCCTTTAAGAATACAATTACAAAATGAATTTCTCTGCTATTTTGGAACGTTCGATTGGCAGAGTGGTTAGGGCGCTGGCCTGTCGCGGAAAAGGTACGGGGTTCGAAACACGGTGAAGTCCTGCTGCAAATCTACTCGTCTGTGAATACCTGACGCTGCTCTTGAGTTAGGACAGGAAAGGGCAGCGAGGGAAGGTACTGTCACCCCCACCTGTCAAAGCTGGACTTAGTGTAGTGAAGTCCAAACACGTTACATCCCTACATTAGTATCTTCTGTGGGACTAACTTATTTTAAAAAGATATTTTTGATTTTTTAATAATGACATCATCTACTTAAAACTGGACGTGATATTGCTGTTTTCCTTTAGCTTGGCATGTTGTGAAACTGTTTTTTTAAAAAGCATTCCTAACACGTGTCTCACTATCTCACTCTGGCTTTGCTGAGTTTGTCACTCTTCAGCAGCCAGTGCCAAGCTGAAGAATTTGCACGGGTCCTGTAACTGTTGAGTGGTGCTGTATACAGTGTTTGTGATTGTTGCGGAGCTCGGCAATAGCTTTCATCTGTCCGTGGAGAGTTATGGGCAAGACAGCAGCACATGTTGGCTGTCTCACATGGATGGGTGCAGTTGCAGCACTTAGACTCACGTAAGGGGTTTAATTTTGAAGAGTTATGCTGATCCAGAACGTCATGGATTGCCTCTCCTGCTTTGCAGTAGTGGTCCAACAGTGACCAAAACTCAAGATTATCTACTATTAGCTTCCAAGGTATCTACCTGCGTGCAAGATTACTTTTGGCAGAGATGTAGATAGAAGATTAATGACACTTCTACCTTAAGGTAGCGTACACAAGATATTCCCAGAAGTCAAGAACAAAAGCTGCTTAGGGCTGAGCAACTTGTTAACTTATTATCTGGTCCGTTGGCTTTTGAGAAGGGTTTAAGCAATGGTTTGAGCCCGTTCAAGCCCCCTGTTGGTGTAATCCAACGAAATCCCTCTTATAAGGTATAGCTCTGTTTAGTGTAAATATATGTTTAAATATATAGATTAATTATTCTGGCTCATACGTTTGCTTTCATACATATAACTGAATCAACTATCATAGTTTAGTTTTTTTAACACAACAGGTAACAAATTTAATAGTGAAATAGTTTTTAACAGGTTCAAATAAATATGGAAAGATTAGCGGAATTTTGATAGATATAAAGTTCTTGTCATTGACGCGTAGGTAGAAATTTAACTTTATACTTAAAGTTTAACTGAAATGTCCCTTTTCCTGGTGCCTTTTAGTTAGCACTTAGCTTGTATGAATGAGTCCTGCAGCTGTGGTTCATCAATTCTGTGATGACGAAAGCGTTCTCCCCATTCTCTTCCACTGTAGGTGGTTGTGGTTGATGCTTTTCTCTCACACTAGCGGCGTTAGTACCACAAATCGTCTGATGGCTTGTAACCACGAACTTAAGACAAATAGAAAGAAACAAATGCCCGCTGAGTACATTTGTTCGCCACAAACTAACATTCACCGAATCTTTTGGCCGAATACCATCACCAACCAAGATCTGCTTACTCGGAGCAAGCAAGAGGACATGCACACCATCATAGCTGGCAGACGCTGGAGCTGGGTTGGCCATGTCCTCAGAAGAGACCCCAATGCCATCACAAGAACAGCTAAGCTTTGGACACCTGAAGGAAAACGAAAGAGAGGCCGACCAAAAACAACTTGGCGGAGGGCTGTGGAGGCTGAGATGCAAAGAATGAACCAGAGTTGGGGCACTGTACGAAGGATGGCCGCCGACCGAGCAAAGTGGAATCAATTTGTTGTTGTCCTACAACACGCCACTAGGCGTGATGGCCACCAACTACATTGACGGTCGGCGGCTAAAGATCAAAGAAGAAGAAGAAGAAACTAACAGGCCCATTGTCAGGCACTCCATTCACCAATGTTAACCTCTCAGAAGGATTAAATTCCCGAGCACACAGTGTAACTCAGTGGATATGATGAAAATTCAACCATATCCTTTTGGGTGTTAACTAGGAAATTGCGTCTGGAGTGCGTGAATAAAGTTTTTCCTGAATTACAATTAAAAAAGGTACACAAATCTCACAAGATAATATAGTACCCTGGAGGCACATATGATGTAGTCATCACTCATCACTGCTCCAGTCGGAGTCTGGGGTCGCTCTGCTGTCGGGTTTCCCGCACGACTAGTCAGAAACAATCACCAGCTCTTGCAGTAGTGGTTCATGCATATATGTGACGGGTTGGGTTGGTGTGTTTGCTGCTGTTCCTTCGTTCTTCTATTATTGATTGAAGAGTAAAATCACTCTCTAGATGTAGTTAATGTTTGGTATTGATGGTTAGCTCTGACCATCAGAACATCCCTTCGACGTTCTGATTTGCATATTAGATATTAGTTGATTTCCCTTGTGGGAGAGCTATCGTGCTGGAAAACGTAAACATTAACAGCTGTGAACCAAACCCGAAACGTAAGTAAAGATCAAGCCTTCTGTTCTGAGTCCACATGTATTCATACAAAAGACGATATCCGACATTCGCAAAACTTCATGTACAGTTCAGCATAACAATGAATTCCAAATAATATCAGTAAGTATCCGTCCGTGTCAAAACAATATGTCAGATGAACATCGTGGCTATATACGTCCGCTGTTGTAGTCAACAGCCAGAAATGAGCGCATGAGTTCTTGACAGCTACAATTTGAATCATAATGCGATTCTCCTTCCATCATTTAATTTAATTTAATTAATCTCATACTTAGATTAATATCCGAACTGACCCTGAGTTCTACATCGATTCATATATATAATATAGGCTATATACTAAGCCTTTTTCCTTGGAAGAAATACAAGACACGACTTTCTTGCTTGACGGATAGCGTAACAAGGGCAATGTAACCAAGTCACCCAGCGTGACCTTCCCAACGCGAATGCGTCATAATCTCCGCATATATTTCGCGTTCAGTATACCGTAAAATATCGACCTATTCTATAAATGTTAATGACCCCTAAACGTTGCGCACGGCTAAACCCCAGCAGACGCCGTCATTTAAAATAACACCGTAACAGATTTCCTGTCAGACGGGGGGGAAAAAAATCTATTAAATAGTTTTTTTTTTTAACAATATTAATCAAATTATCAAAAATTTAACAAAACCCGACGTATGACCTACGATGTTCTATCTAGAACAGTGTCGTGGTCATGTCAGTAATATCTTATAATAAAATCAACGTCATATCATACATATAACTTATATTAAACAAGGAAATGTCACTGTCACTAACTAATTAATTTGTTGTATGTATCGACTAACTAATAATGTGAGGTGTTATTAAAATTATTCTAACTAATTAAAATTAAAATAATTAATTATAATATGTACGTATGGTACTAACTAATTAATATCTAATTGAAGAAAATGAGAAATAGTATAAGAGAGTAAAAGAAATAAAAATTGAGAAGTACGGACAATTAAAACCAAATATTAAAGTATACATTAAATTAGAATGCGTGTGAAAATGAAGTGTAAGGATAGATACCTAATTAAATTAAAGCAATCAGAAGAAAAGAACAGAAAAAATTCATACATTTTAACTATAAATATGAAATGTCATAATGTAATATCTATTACCTTAATAATTACACTAATTAAAATATTAATTGGTGTGATATTATTTTGTTTCATCTTTTCTTAGTATATTTTATTTTTTTATTTCATCACACTTTAACTTTATTTTATTATATATTAATTTAATAACTAGAAAATTTAACAATATCGGTCATGAAGATCCAATCGTTGTTACCTCCTATTGACTTGTATGAAAGTTCATTAAAATCCAAGGTTCATATTATCGAATTATGATATGATTATCCAATCATCGTTAGTTCCTTTATTAAACTTTGAACGTAAATTGAATAAGTCATCACCGTATATGTCCCTTCTACATCAGAGATTGTTCCTTTTTAACAGTTTTCAATCGAAATGAGTGATACGCAAAGTGGAAGTGAAGTCCAAATTTTCAAACGATCCGTAAAACTTGATATTTTGATCACAATAGTTTATTTTGAAATGTCCTTATTTAAGTAGGAAGTCCAACTGAAGTGTTGTATATTCTGACGTGGCATTAATACCGTTCATTGCAAATGTAATGCTTAATTAGTCAGAAAATTTTCTTGAAATAGTAATATTCATTCAGAATCTGTAGGATGTCTGGACAACGTATCGGCTATGACGTTCTCAGTTCCTGGTATCGACTGTATTTCGAACTCATATGGTTGCAACGCAATAGCAAATCGTGCAAGTTTTGCACTTTTATGGTTTGAACGACGTAATGCTGCCACAGATTTCTGATCAGTCTGGATCAGAAATGGAGATCCCAGCAAAAAATTTTCTAGTTTGGTAATTGCCCAGATTACGGCGAGCAATTCTCTGTCTACAGTCGAATATTTAGTCTCCGGAGGTTTCAGCTTGCGTGAGATATAAAGTACAGGGTGAAGGACATCATCATGATATTGGAGTAGACAAGCCCCGAGTCCGTAATTACTCGCATCTGTACGTAGAACAAACTTTTTAGAGGCATCTGATAATCTTAAAACAGGTGGGCATGAAAAAATGTTTAAGATAGTGCGAAAAGTTTTGTCACATTCGTCTGTCCAATTTATCCTTAATGGCATGTTCTTCTTTAGTAACGATGACAGGACAGCCGTGATGGATGATAAGTGAGGTACAAATCTGCTATAGTATTGGATTAACCCTAACAGACTCCTAACCTGTTTCTTCGTTTGAGGAACAGATAAATTTAATATTTTAGAAACCGTACTGGGAATTGTTTGGATACGTCCTGATCCAATAATGTGTCCCAGGAATGTTATCTCATTACACGCTATTTGAATTTTAGTTGGTTTAGCGGTTAAATGGTTATCCCGCAATATTTCCAAAACTGATTTAAGACCCAAAAAATGTTCCTCAAATGATGAACTAAACAAACATATGTCGTCAATGTAGGTAATAATATCTGATCTACCTGCTAAAATTTTTCGCATCATGCGAATAAAGGTAGCTGGAGCATTCATTAGCCCAAAAGGCATCACGTTCCACTGATAAAGACCTTGTGGAGTTGAGAATGCTGTGTAGTATTTGGCTCTGTCGGTTAGTGGAATCTGCCAATAACCTTTGGTTAAGTCAATTTTAGTGAAAAGTGTAGCATTGGATAGACGAGGAAGTAAATCGTCAAGGATAGGATGTGGTTCGCTATCAGGTACTGTCTGCGCATTAAGTTTCCTATAGTCAACACATAAACGTATGTTGTTGTCCTTTTTCCGGACAATGACTAAAGGAGAAGAAAATGGAGATGTACTAGTCTCAATAATACCTAATGATATCATCTGTTCGAGTTCCTGAGATGTCTTACTCAGAAAATGTAGAGGTACAGAATAAGGATGAACACGAATTGGTGTATCATCGTTAAGAATAATATCGTGACTAATTACAGATGTGCAACCCGGTACATCCGTTAACACATCTGGGAAAGATTGTAGAAGATCAGCAATGCGTTGAGGCTGTTGCGGTGTAACCGTAGAAGAAATGGTCACATCACGGCAAGATTCAGTAGATTGGACAATAAGTACAGGTAAAGGCATCTGCACTTCAGGAAAAGAAGATTCTTCCTCCTGTATAACAGATAGATTAGAATAATGACAAATAGATACAGTATTGTCATCTAGTTCATGAAAAATTGACTGTAAGTGTATAGGACGTGTATGAAATTGCTTGAGCATATTAATATGGAATATCTTTCTGTGTCCCTTGATATCTAAGACGTAATCAACGTCTGAAATTTTATCAGTAACCTTATAAGGACCAGTACATGAGATCAATAACTTATTGTTATTGTGAGGGAGTAATACATAAGCCTCATCGCCTGGGAATAATTGGCGTAATCGTCTAGATCGATTTTGTATAGATCGAGCCTTAGCTTTTGCATCCTCAGAAGAAGCTGTTGCCAATTGGCAAGACTCAATAATATTATTCCGAAGATTAATCACATACTCATAAGATGATTGAGTGTCATGAGTCATCTCTGCATCAATTAATAAATCTTTTATCAGTCCCATAGGACCTCTCGGAGGGGCACCAAAAACTAACTCAAAGGGAGAGAAGCCAGTTTGTTCATGTGGCACCTCTCGGTAAGCAAACAGGACAGCTGGGAGTGCTCTGTCCCAGTCCTGAGGGTGTTTAACAGTAACCTTATGTAAAAGTTGCTTAAGCGTGCGGTTAAGTCTTTCAACTGCACCGTTACTCATGGGATGATAAATGCTACTCAAATTCCTATCAATGTTCCAGGTTTTCATTACCTCTTTCATGGTATTGGATATAAACTGCGACCCATGGTCAGATAATAATTTTCTAGGAAACCCTATTCTAGAAAAAATTAGATGTAGTGCATCAGCTACATCAGTGGTAGTGGTGGTCTTCAATGGAATGGCTTCTGGCCATCGTGTGCATAAATCAATGCACGTGAGAACAAATCTATGTCCTCTCGCAGATGGTAGAAGTGGACCAATTATATCTATGGCCATCTTGTCAAAAGGTCGTACTGAGATATCGCAAGCCTGAATAGGTGCCGTGTGAAAAGCTCCACGTGCTTTGACTTCCTGGCACGTAGTACAGGAACGTACATACTGCGAAATATCCCGTGATACTCCTGGCCAAAAGAATGAAGACAATACTCGAGATCGTGTTCGAGTATATCCCATATGTCCTGCACACTGCGAATCATGCGCGTGTTGAAGAATGTACCGTCTAAAAGCAGCCGGTACCATCACTTGTTGTTTTACCTGTGATTTATCACTAAAACATCTAATCAGTATATTATTTTTAATAATAAACCAATGTTTATTATTATTACCTGATGTTAAATTATCAACCTTATTAACTAGGTTAAAAAATTTATTTAAAGATTTGTCATTTTTTTGTTTGTTTGCAAATGATTCCCTGTCAATAGGTGAATTGACCTCAATAGCCTCCTGTTTCTCTGCATCCATCTTATTATCATTGACACTTTCCATGAGCATAGTCTGAGCTCTAGTCGTCACGGCATTTCCAGTGCATAGATTGTGTCTCTCCCATTCAATAATATCTTCTGGTGAACAATCCTTGCTGCCGTGTATGCGACCCACCATAAGGTCTGCAATCGGCTTTTTCAGCATGCATACCTTCACGTTCCCTGTGAAAAAAGGTGTTTTAACATGGATAATAGCTGTGGGGTAAAACTCAATAGTTCCCCCAAAAGTCATGCAACGGACATATTCCCCCGTTGCACTGCTAGGATGTACCAACGACTGTCGCACTCCAATGGTTGTGGACCCCGAATCTCTCAATACAGAAACTATAGAACCGTTAACTATCCCTCTGTTAAAAATCAGAGAGCCTGTTCCACCATTGGCTGCAAGACCTACTTGGGGTGGAATGTGTCCGCAGTTTAGCACTGTCTCCTTTGCCTTCTGAAAAATAAGATTGCATTGTGGGCAACTATTCGCCACGTTATAATTTATAGCAAAGCATGCAGCAGAAGAATGCATTGTATTATCGTTAGGTGGAACCTGAACCTTAGGGGTGATATCATTTGTAACTGCTGCCCCGGTATTATGGTTATAATGTGAAGATCCACGAGAATGAGAACGATTACGAAAATAATTAGTTGAATTATCCCGTTGTCGTCTATTGTAATTGTTATCTCGATGTCTCGAGTTATAATTATCGCTATTCTTCCAATTGTTACCATTATTATATTGATATGACCGATTATAACTTGAGTTACGTGGATTACTGTTGTATCTTGACTGAGGTGAATAATTTCTGTTTTGTTGTCTTCCTCTATTAAAGTTATTGTTAAAGTTATTCTGTCCCTTATGAAAATTAATGTCATAGTTTCCTTTGAACCTACCTCTGTCTACACTGTGTGTTCTTGGTTTGTTATTACTATGATATGCCATATTGGAGGCTACAGGAAGAGGTTCTCTTATCAACGAGCCAGAAATATTAGCATTCGGATGAGCTGTGCAGTAATTTAAAGAAATTTTTTCTAACTCATCAATAATTTCTGGTTTTCTTTCTTGCAGATAAGCAAAGAATGGTGGGCTGACAGAAGATAATACTTTATCCCTCAATAACAAATCGACTAACTTGTCGTAAGATTTGTTAACACCTGCTAGTTCAACCCATCTGTTAAAAGTATTGCGTATGTTAGCAATAAATCCTGTAAAATCTTTATTATTATCTGGCAACAAACTTTTGAAACGTAATCTACATGCCTCTTCGTTCAAGTGGAAACGACGTAATAACAAAGTCTTAATGGCCTCATAGTCTGTGGATAATGTCGGATCAATATTTTGTGCTGCACTTGCAGGTTCGCCATCCAGAAATTCCTTAAGTTTAAGTGCCCATGCAGTTTTGTCAAGGTTATTGACCTTGCATATATCCTCAAAGCGCGCCAGCCATGATGATAGGTCGTCCACGTGTAATTTGAAAGGTGGTAGCTTAAAGTAATAATTGCCCTTAAGTCGGTTGGAAGAAGATCCAGATTGAGCAATATCATTTTGGCTTGCTGCAGCACCCTGTGAATTAAGTTTTGCTGTTTCCAATTTAAGCCGTTGCAATTCCATTTCTTGCTGCAGTATGATTTCCTGTCGTTTCAATTTATTCTCTTCTTCAATCCGTAGGATTTCATCTCTTGCCACCTTTCTTTCTTCTTCTTCCTTAGCAATAGCTTTCTTTTCAGCTTCTTTTATATCAAGTTCTTCCATCTCTGCCTTAGCAATGGCTTTCTTTTCCGGCTTTTTTTATTTCAAGTTCTTCCATCTCTGCCTTAGCAATGGCTGTCCTTTCAGCCTCTTTTCTTTCATGGTTCGCAAGTTGCTGTTCCGCAAATTCCAAGAGTGCATCTCCCTTTTTGTTACAATCTTTTCCAATTTTAATGAAATGATCCAAGGTAAGCATTCTTGAAGTTAAATTATTTAAGTATTCAATTACTTATGTCTAGTAATCACCACTGGAATATATGTCGATAATTCTAATTACTCAGCGAATGAATAATCAATTTAAGAAATTGCAATATTCCTGTATTGTTATTTATAAGTTCCACAAATCTATAATATTTTGTAAAAATATTATATATATATATATATACCCGCTAATATCTATCATAAATAGTTATGATAGTTAGTTATATAAGGTGCTGAAATTATATCATGCACTTAATATTAATATTCAATAATTATGGGTATTATTACTAAATAATTAGGTTATTTAATCTTAATTGCCACTAAGTTCCCAATGTAGTACCCGCTACATGTAAAAAGACAGAAACAATATTTAACATGGCTACAAAAAAAAGAACATGGCGTTATCGGACAAACAGGAGGAAATATGGTAACGTTTAAAATCAGTTACTTATCTTTTTTTGGCAGTAATACAGTACATTATCTGCTTCGTCAACAGACTCGCGAGCTTGTTTGAAACATTGAAGACATTAGTAATACGTTTCATTTGCTGTTTGAGAGCTCCAAATAAATTTTTTTTGAAGGACGTTGAATGTTGCTGACTTTTGCAACCGTTCGTACTGTTGTCAAGGGCATGACGTCACCGGTGTTTTTGCATAATAATGTCCGTTTCGGCTCGAAAGGAAAAATGTCTCATTTTTTTGAGGTTCGCTCTTTTAAAAATTTCAAGACCACTATTGGCCACCAGTTGTGACGGGTTGGGTTGGTGTGTTTGCTGCTGTTCCTTCGTTCTTCTATTATTGATTGAAGAGTAAAATCACTCTCTAGATGTAGTTAATGTTTGGTATTGATGGTTAGCTCTGACCATCAGAACATCCCTTCGACGTTCTGATTTGCATATTAGATATTAGTTGATTTCCCTTGTGGGAGAGCTATCGTGCTGGAAAACGTAAACATTAACAGCTGTGAACCAAACCCGAAACGTAAGTAAAGATCAAGCCTTCTGTTCTGAGTCCACATGTATTCATACAAAAGACGATATCCGACATTCGCAAAACTTCATGTACAGTTCAGCATAACAATGAATTCCAAATAATATCAGTAAGTATCCGTCCGTGTCAAAACAATATGTCAGATGAACATCGTGGCTATATACGTCCGCTGTTGTAGTCAACAGCCAGAAATGAGCGCATGAGTTCTTGACAGCTACAATTTGAATCATAATGCGATTCTCCTTCCATCATTTAATTTAATTTAATTAATCTCATACTTAGATTAATATCCGAACTGACCCTGAGTTCTACATCGATTCATATATATAATATAGGCTATATACTAAGCCTTTTTCCTTGGAAGAAATACAAGACACGACTTTCTTGCTTGACGGATAGCGTAACAAGGGCAATGTAACCAAGTCACCCAGCGTGACCTTCCCAACGCGAATGCGTCATAATCTCCGCATATATTTCGCGTTCAGTATACCGTAAAATATCGACCTATTCTATAAATGTTAATGACCCCTAAACGTTGCGCACGGCTAAACCCCAGCAGACGCCGTCATTTAAAATAACACCGTAACAATATACTATTTTCATATGTTGAGGTTGCCATCCTTATATATATCCACTAGCAAGAAAACATGTTAAATTCACGTTTGTAAGAGAAATGTTCACAACTTACCCCACATTTTTGGGAATACACAATCTCCTTGCACAGATTTTTCAGATGGACGCGAGCAATTTCGGTGCAAATGCTCTCCAATCAATTTCGACTGAGAAATTCCTCTTATGACGGTGTTCTATGAATCACTTGGCCTGGAAAACTAGTAATTTTTCTTCGACGGGTGTTCTGCGATACACTTGGTCTGGGATATTATTTATCTTATGACTGATGATCCAATTTCTAGGTTTCCAGTCCTAATATGTAAAGTCCCGGTCCTGAAGTTTTACGGTCTGTGTATTTAAATATGCGGGTTTACTCTTAAGGTTTTAGGCTTGCCCAAATACTGTCAATCTGTCACTGTTGATATAGGAATTCTAGGTCCGATCCTTCTCTTTCTGGCTTCTTGGGAGTTGCTCGTAGGAAGTTGCGAGGCTGTCTGTTCTGTGTTTCTGAGTTCACTAGATTATATCTCTCATCTCAGTTCAAATCACAGATGGTGTTTCTGACGAATGTTCCAATAGACTTCATTGTATATTCCGGCATCTCACTTCAAACCAATCAAATCTCCCTAGCATTGGTTGAGTGGGGAAGTTTTAAATATCCCCTCACGTGTTTAAAATATTAATTTCAATATCCACGCGTGACCTCTTTATAATTTCATTCATTTACTCATAATGTATTGGTGTTTCTTCAAGTTCAACCCTGTTATCATTACCTGCATTTATTCTCATTATTTTTGTCTTTTTCCTGTGCATTTTCAGACCCAATTGCTGTGACCTCTAATCGAGTGTTTTCAATTTTTCCTGCATCTGATTACGGGAATGGGACAGAAGAGCCAAGCCATCAGCAAAATCCAGATCATCCAACTGCTTAGTCAGAGTCCACTGGATTCCATTTCTGGTGTGTGTTGTCGATGATTTCATAACCAAGTCTTTTCCTAGTAAGAAAAGAAATGGAGACAAGAGGCATCCCTGTCGCACTCCTGTTCTTATCCCAAACGGTTCTGTAAGCTGTCCTTCGTGAAGAACTCTGCATGTCATGTCTTTATATGTTTTCTTTATTAAATTAATCTACAAATCCGATGTAAAGTGGTGAATTTCATTCCAGACTTTTTTCAACTATTATTCTCAAAGTGGTTATCTGATCTGTACATGATCTGTTTTGTCGAAAACCTGCTTGTTCATCTCTCAGTGTCTTGTCTATGGACTCTTTTAATCTCTCAAGGATAATCCTGTTTAATACTTTTCCTGGCACTGATAGTAACATTATTCCTCTATAATTTGTGCACTCTTGTAAATTCCCTTTCTTAGGCAACTTAACCGGATATCCTTCCTTCCATTCTGCTGGTATCTCTTAATAAAGTTCGTTCGTTCGTTCTTCCTTTTTACAAACTTTACTAAGTAATTTATACAACATCTCTGTAGCCGTGTCGATATCTGCTTTGATGGCCTCTGCTGGGGGGAAGGGGGGTGGGGGGGGGGGTGGAGCTGGTCTATTGAGAAGGTGCTCAAAATATTCTGTCCACCTATTCATTTGCTCTTGTATATTGCTGAGCAGTTTTCCATCCTTGTCTTTTATGAGGCAACTTGTTTGCTTGTATTTCCCTGTTAGCTTCTTTGTGCTGCTATACAGTTCTCTCATATTTCCTTTGGCTGCCGCATCTTCTGCCTCTCTTGCCTACTCCTCAATATACTTCCTCTTGTCTCTTTTGATACTTCTTTTTACTTCTTTGTTTGCTTCTGTGTACACTTCTTGAGTCTTGGCTTTGGAACTTATGGTTTTGCTTGTGTTTAAATCTGCTTTCTTGTTTTTTCTGTCTTTTATCTTATTGATGGTTTCTGTTGTTATCCATGCTTTTTGTTGTCGTTCCCTTTTCCCCAATATTTCTTCACCTGTCTCATTTCATACAGTTTTGATTTGCTGCCAATAATCTTATGTATTCTCTACATCTTCCAGCTGTTGGAGCACTTGGAATTTGTTGGATATTGTGACCGCAAATTTGTCGCTTGTTTCTTGATTTCTTAGATGTCCTACATTAAATTGTTGTCCATAATTTTGCATTGTTGCATATCTCTGGAGTTTCATTTTTACTTTGGCTATCAGAAGGTGGTGATCTGATGATTCACCTGCTCCTCTATATACCTTTACATCATGCAATGATGATCTAAACTTCTTGTTTATGCATATATGATCAATCTGATTTTCTGTTTTATGGTCTGGTAATATCCATGTTGCCTTGTGTATTCTCTTATGTGGAAACATGCTTCCTCCTATAGCCAGTTGATTTGAAGCACAGAAGTTTGAGAATAGTTCCCCATTTTCATTCATTATTCCTAGCCCATGTTTCCCATGACTTCTTCACAGCCTGTGTTGACTGTACCTATCTTTGCATTCATGTCACCCATCAAAATTGTGATGTCTCTTCTTTTTACTTTTCCCATAATTTCCTGTAGTCTAGTATAAAATGCTTCTTTCACAGACTCTTCTTTGTCATTAGTTGGTGCATAACATTGGATTACATTTACATTTATTTTCTTTTTAGTTGTTTTAAAAGTAGCTGTTATTATTCTGGGTACAACAGCTTCCCATTCAATGAGTGCTTTCTGTGCTTCTTTAGATAACATAAGAGCTACCCCTTCACTGTGGTGTGAGCTTTCGTCTTCATGTCCTGAGGACAGCATCAATTCACCTGCTATGAGTTTCTTCTTGTCTACCCCCTTCCACTTTGTTTCACACATTCCCAGAACCTCGATTTTATATTCCCTCATTTCTACTGCTACTTGTGCCACTTTCCCTTGTTCTGTGTTTCTGAGTTCACGAGATTATATCTCTCATTCTCAGTTCAAATCTGGTGTTTTCGCCGAATGTTCCAATAGAATGTATTGTTTATTCCGGCACCTCAAATCAAACCAATCAAATCTCTCTTGCACTGTTTGGGTGGAGAAGTTTTAAATATCCCCTCGCGTGTTTAAAATATTAATTTTATTATCCACGCGTGACCTCTTTATAATAAGACGTAATAGTGTTCTGGCTGCATCTATCTGCCTCCCACAATATTGTGACCATGTTTTCCTGGCGTAATGTCTTCCGCCAAGATGTCTACCCCGACAGGTTATCAAATTATCGCCTTTATCTGCGTGCCTCCGCCAGACACATGTCTGGTCAGACAATGTTGTCTTCTTTCATCGTACGCACAATATAAGGTTGTGTCAACACGATCAGCAGCTTTCACTGGGGTCAAATGTTGGACCGACACGTTTCCAAAGGCGGCCAGACGGATTCAAAGAGATAAGCGGGTGAACGGTCTGATGACTGAATATTGTTACGATAATACCACAGTTCACCTTGCGGAACGTAAATACGTCTGAGGAGTGGTAAACACGATAAAGACAGTCCTCTAGCAAATACTTCCATTGAGATGTGGAGTGTTAGAGACTTTCCCCTACTAGAATCAGCATAGAGAGTAAAATATGGTGCGTAAAAAATGCCACATAATAATGAATGAAAGGGCAAAAATTATGCCAAACTAGCAATAACCCTCCAAAATTAGCAGGTTTTTAATTATAGTGTGTTGTTTCTGTTACACGTATTACATTGCTGCTTCTTCTATAGTCTCGCTTGTTCGCTGTGAATGACGCGATTGTCTCTTACTTTTAGCCATCTTATCATTTTGATCCATAATAATAAGTCTGCAGTACTTTAAATTAAAATGTTGTCTTGAAGAAACAATTTAAAAACTTACATTTTAAGGTTATTTTTTTATTTTTTTTTTTTTTTGGGAGCCGCGCTAGCGTAGTGGTTACAACACCGCTCTAGCGACCGGGTGATACAGGATCAAACCCGGGCGACGGCATTTGAGGATTTTTCGTCGACCGGGATTTGGACTGGATTAACTCGAGACCTGGCGAGGACATTTGAAGGAGTGTCGTCGACCAGGGACTGGCGGCTCCTGAGCCGACCCAGCTGCAATGGGTACCTCCGAAATCGGCAAGTATTTGCCTGAATGGCGAGGGACACCTGTCTCTGTACAAGAAATAAAGGGATACTCACGTAAAATCAATGTCAGGTTAGACATAAAATAATAACCTGAGATTTCGCCTCGAGTATTAGCGGGAGTACGCAAAAAAAAAAAAAAAAAAAAAAAAAAAGGTTATTTTTAAGAAAAATTATGAGTTTAATCCGTTTCCCGAATAAAACTGGACAGAAGAGTATCTTGATTGTCTCTTGATTTAATGCACACCGTCACACTTTGCTATTTTCGCGAGAGTACATATAAGGGGAACAACGTAATTATTGTCTAGCTTTCAAGCACAGTTGCACCCCCTTAGTTGTGATCGAAAGTTAATGCACTCTCTTGAAAATAGAAAGAAGTGCACAAATGACGGTGTCCAAAGTGTTACAGACCAACCGACCGAAATACCTTACGGCGGGAAGTATGGTATTGGATAAAAGCGATGAGTGAGATGAAGAGAAAAAAATGAAGAAAAAAGTGATACTGACGGTGTGGACGTGAGATCGCACAACCGTATCTTCACAGAGAATGAAGAACAGATTAACAAAATATAAAGAAGAAGATGTGTGCTATCGTTTACGATATAATCATCATCATCTCATCTCAACCCGTAACCCGTCATGGGTCGTAGGGGTGCCATGGTGGAAGCATCAGCAGACAGGGTCGTCCACTGCTCTCTATCCTCAACAATGCGTACAAGTGTGGAAAAACCTTGCCCTGCTCATTCTTTGATGTTATCAGCCCATGATTTTCTTTGTCTTCCTCTTCTCCGTTTACCTTTGATTGTTCACTGGAGGATCGTTTTCGAAAGGGAGTCATGACGAGTTACTTGCCCAAACCAGGCAAGCTTTCGACGTTTCACACAAAAGTGGTTCTTGGTGGCCTGCATACGTGTTTATTTTCTCTCTAACATAAAATTCTTCTATAACATTTATACTCGAAAGCCTGAATCCTTCGCTCAGTATCTGTAGTGAGTGTCCAGCCTCACACCCATAGATAATACAAGTGATTTGTATAATTTGATCTTCACAGGAAAACTGATGTTACTTTTCCAAATCACATTCATACTTGTCATGGCAGCTGAAGCCATCTCTTGATTTCTTTACTTGATCTTCCATCACTACATATAGTGGATCCCAGATATTTAAAGGTGTTAACTTCTTCAAATGTTTGCCCATTTAACGTAATGTTGGTCGTAACATGTTTCTTATGGCTATTCACCAATATCTTGCTTTTTTCTATATTAATTTCCATCCCATACGTTCTTGTTACTTTCTCCAGTCTAGAGGTAAGATCTTGAAGTTCTGATTCTGTTCCAGCTATAAGATCAATATCATCAGCAAAACGTAGGTTGCAAAGAGGTCGGCCTCCAATCGATATGGTTGTTTTATAATCGTAGAGAGCCTCCTGCATAATATGTTCTAGATGTATATTAAAGATCACTGGGGACAGGATACATCCCTGGCAAACTCTTACAGTTGTTTTGAAAAATTCTCAAATGTCATTGCTTGCAAAAACAGCACTGCATGCGTCTTTGTATAGTGCTTCAGTGATATCTATGATGTTGGTATCAAAATTGAATTTTCTCATTATTTGACAAAAGCCTTTATGCCAGACTCGATCGAAGGCTTTTGTGAAATCGATGAACTATGGTGTAAATCACGTTGATGCTGGAGATGTATTTCGATCAGTAATCTAATATTGAAGATTTGTTCTGAGGTACTTTTTTTGGGGTCTATATACGATATAACAGGCTACGACATAAATGTAGTTATTTAAAATAAAGATTAACGAAAAATTCAGAAAAGGACGAAACGAAATACAGAGCTCCAGTAGTCAAAACAAATGCGTATGTCCTTTTTTTAAATATAATCTGCATACGGTAGATCCTGGGTGCTGGTTGACTGTCGCAAGGTGATTTGGTTTTTGTCAAATGACAAAGCTGAATGTGGGATAAATTCTCCCCCCCCGCCCCCCCCCCCCCCCCCCCGCCCTATGGTAATGGCTCGTAAGTAAAGCCTACTTAGGACGCCAAGAGTGACTGACAGAAGGCGAACCTTCACTGCGAAAGAAGGTTTTAGTAGGTATTTTAGTCTCCAGCGACAGCTTCACTATGGCATCCCGAAAGATACAACAGCCCCCTGTCCCAGTCTATCCGGAAGAAAACAATAATACACTTAAACACCCACAGCACTAAAAATATAAACAAGTGACAAACTTAGATGCAAATTTTTTAACCTATATATATATATATATATATATATATATATATATATATATATATATATATATATATATATATATATATATATATATATATATATCTATATATATATATATATATATATATATATATCTATATATATATATATATATATATATATTTGAAGATGGTGCAATCTGTTTTCTTGTTTTCCTGTCTTTTATCTTACTAATGGTTTCTGTTGTTATCCATGCTTTGTGCTGATGTTCTCTTTTTCTCAGTGCTTCTTCACATGTCTCGTTCCATATATTTTTTACTTGTTGCCAGTGGTCTTCCCTATCTGTTTCATCTTCCAGCTGTTGGAGTACTTGGTATTTGTTGGATACTGTGATTGAAAATTTTCTCTTATTTCCTGATTTCTTAGATATCCCACATTATACTGTTGTCTATAGCTGTTACGTGTCTTTTTGTATTGTTAATGTTAATATTTAATAACAGGATGGTTCATGTGGCCAAGATGACTTCTAGGGTAGTAAATCTCTCAGACACCGCAACCAGCCCACACCACTCAGAATTTTTTGAGTCACGACTGACGAAGTGGACAATATACAATTTATTTCAGACTGCACGCAGCTCCACATACAATAGTTCAGGTCAACATATAATGGCAGATAATATGCAGTAGACGAAATACCGTAGGCATTCAGTCTATGTCAGAAAGGCTGTCCTTTTGTTCTCAATATGATTTATATCTCTTAACACTCGACACTGAGCAGTTATACAATACAGATGACTAGATAACTAAATACATCTCACCGAAGATATTGATGTATTAGTGAAAACATAACTCCATTATAAACACTTCAACACTAAGGAGCTCAAACACATACGTCCACTCGCCATGACACACAATCGTATAAGGCCCCGCACTTCTGCTCCTCTAGTTTCACTTCCTCTTTACCTAGATTTGAAGAACAGAAGTTTGCTAATATTCGTTTGTTGGTGCATAACACTGAATGATGTTTATATTTACTTTCTTTTTGGCTGATTTAAACTTTGCTGTTATAATTCGGGGTCCCATTGCTTCCCATTCTATGAGTGCCTTCTGTGCTTCCTTGGACAGCATTAGAGCCACCCCTTCACTGTGGTTGGCTCTTTCCTCCGCATGTCCTGAGGACAACACCATTTCTCCTGTGATCAATCTCCTCTTCTCTATGCCTTTCCAACGTGTCTTGCAGAGAACCAGGATATCAATTCATGTAATTTGTCATTTCTGCTGTACCTGTGCAGTTTTTCCTTGTTCACACAGAGTGCGAACATTCCAGTTGCCAATCCTGGAGATTTTGAAAGACGGAAAAAGGTTAGTCGGCAAATTAGACTCCTTTCGGCTTTCTCTAGGCTGCTTCATGCGCCTCCTTTCCAGGGGACCTTCTTCTGTCTTGGGCGGCTGAGTTGATTTATATTCTTTGTTTGACTTGTCCATGTTTGTTGACGTTTTTGTCGTAAAAAGTTTTTTTACGGAATGGGGTAACCAGCCTCATGCCCAACCCTCCTTAGACGCTTTTTTACGACATGCATGGTAGGGTACAGTGTTACTATTCTTTGCTCCCCTTTCGGGTCCCGGTAACACACTCAATAAAGAAGACATATGAAGACATGACATGCAGAGTTCTTCATGAAGGACAACTTACAGAACCGTTTAGGATTAGAACGGGAGTGAGACAGGGATGCCTCTTATCTCCATTTCTTTTCTTACTAGCAATAGATTGGGTTATGAAAACATCGACATCACACAACAGAAATGGAATCCATTAGAATCTGACTAAACAGCTTGATGATCTGGATTGTGCAGATGACTTGGCTCTTCTGTCCCATAACCATAATCAGATGCAATAGAAAATGAAAATTCTCGGTGAGAGGTCACAACAAGTGGGCTTGAAAATACACAGGGAAAAGACAAAGATTATGAGAATAAATGCAAGAAATTATAACAAGGTTAAAGAAACACCACTAAAAGATGTAGAATCGTACACATATCTAGGAAGTAATATAGACAAAGTTGGAGGAACAGACAGTGATATCATAATAAGAATACAAAAAGCAAGAGGAGCTTTCATTGCATTGGGAAACATATGGAGAACAAGAGAAATCAAGTCCAACACGAAAATAAGAATCTTCAACTCAAATGTGAAGTCAGTCCTATGGTATGGCTTTAAGACTTGGAGAACAACAAAATCAAAAACCAAAAAGCTACAGACTTTTATAAACGGGTGCTTGCGTAGAATAGAAGGACCGAAATGGTATGACAAAGTCTCAAATGTGGAATTGATGACAAGAACCAGGCAAGTGCCAGTGGAACAAGAGTTGAGAAGAAGACGCTGGCGATAGATAGGACTCACATTGAGGAAACCTGTTGATAGCATTACAAGGCAGTCCTTGTTCTGGAATCCACAGGGAAAGAGAGGCAGAGGTAGACCAAAGAACACATAGAGAAGGGAACTGGAAACAGAGGTGAAAATGATGAGGAAAACATGGAAAGAACTTGAGCGATGGCACAGGACAGGAAGACTTGGCATGTGATTATTGAAGGCCTATGCTCCTTGGGGTATTGAAGATGGTGCAATCCACTTACATTAAAAATCATGTAGAATTAATTAACTAACAACTCAGTTACTCTTAACTTAAGACTGGACTACTGAGAAATATGAGGAAAAGTGTTGTCCAACAAATAGGTAAACTAAACTGGGTAATGATGAGTTGGTAAGTATATGGCTTGCTGGCGAATAAAATATACTCGTGCGGCACAGTTTATTAACCTATCAAATTTGGATAACTACACTTGAAAAGGTTATTGTACACTCTGGCTATGGTGTTGGCTTTTTTATACCTCAGGTCTATCTGACCATTGATGGTTGACTGGGCCAAAGAAAATGTGGCTTTGATGAATGTTTATGTTGTGCCTCAGTACTATATGGCGATTTGCGCTGAGTATTGCTGTGGACCTACGATGCCTGGGCCAATAAGTACGGCTGACGTAATATGGTGAAAGACTAAGATGTCTTTAGAACCATCAAGATTTTTGGGACACCCTGTGACATACGTAGATGCACAGAGGTCTGGTAACACGCTATCTGTCGAGAGGGGTAGGATACCATTTCTCTCTCTCCGTTGACGACAGTAGTTCTTGCTTATGCCGAAGCTGTCAGTCCAATGCCTGTTAGATATTTCACAAAAAACATTCGTAAGCCCTAGCCTTAACAGGCAGTTCTTTTAGTGACCGTATTGGTAGTGTTATGATTGTATACATCAGCAAGTCATATGCACGTTTAGCTGTAATGGACATGACTGCAAGTAATGGCAGTATATCTATGATACCATCAATGATAGTGTAGACCGTGTTAATACATCTTTTTATAATTTAATGTCATTATAGCAATGGGTACACTTCGCATGTGTGTGATAAGTTACATTTTTTAACAGATTGCCTTTGTACATAAATTTACAAATGTCAATGCCAGTTGACTACAAGTTCAAGTACGGCGAAAGATGAAATAGAAATAGTCTGACACTTCGAACCTTCACAGTACGTCAGATTATGAGAAGAAAGATTTATGTAACTGATTATTATGAAAAAATTATCACTGAAAAACCAAACGTCTTCACATTTGGAATAATAAAAGGGATTTATTTTAAAAAATGATTTATCATTTATCCTATTGAAGTTTATTATTTATCTAGCTATTATTTATGTCACAGCATAGACATTCGCCGAAATTTTGAGTTGGTCACGTTGGAAAGTGGCTACGCTGTTAGAATAGAAAAACCCGTTTGGCGAGTTGGGCCAAAACGGAAGACGATATGAAACTTTTGGCGCAAAACATTCTACGAGATGTCCGCCGTCCTGTTCGGACGTTTGTTGCCTTTGTCAGCAGTTTTCGCTGGGATTACATGAATGCCATTTTTGTTCATTGCTTGCCGATTGTTTCAGGTGTTCAGGATTATTGATAGATTACTAGATTGGTAATGTGATTTCTAGTAGTTCTTTCCTGGATATTACTTATGGTAGAATCGTGCAATTATGAATTGCCATTTTTCAGTATTGGGCGTCGCCTGTGAGCGATAGTCGTTCTGTAGTCGCCGGTTAGATTATTTCGGTGACTGTTGTGCTATTATGTTTTCTGTTGTCAGCTACTGTGTACTGTGGTCGTACCTTTGAGACAGCGAGCTAAGAGTCTTGTGTGAGTGCCTTAAACCCATAGTACCAGTAGAGAGTTTGTACACACAGCATAAGTAGTCTGGTGTGCTGTGCGTGTGTGCTGTATAGCACTATATACTTATATATCCTTATTCTGACATCTGGGGTGACTCGTCTTGTTAAGGCCGTGAGGCCTGTATGATTTATAGTTTATTTCCCAGCTAGCTGACGTTATTCATTTGATATTATTGCTAGTAAAGCCTTAGAGCCTGTATTTGTGGTAATCAGGCCATTAAGAATGGTGCACACAATATTCTAGAAGGCTGTAAGGCCATTGTATTGGCGCCTTCATATTCCTTCAACTCACGGGAGTGAGTTGTTTTTGTCCGTCCAGTGAAAGGTTAGTGTGTGTGTCAGTCTGTCTCGGTATTGTTTACGGTTGTGTGACCTGACCTCGACTGTGGGCGCTGACCTACTTTCAGCATCACAGTTGTTATGGCTATTTTTCTGCATGTTTTCAGTCTATCGCCGGTGAAATAATGTTTAGTTAAGTGTCAAGTGTTTGCTCTGGTAGTTTTGCAAGTCCGTGTACTATTGTTAAAGTGTTAGGCTGATGTTACAGTGTGCGTCAGATGGGTCAGTTTGACGTATCTCTGAGTCCTTTTTGTGGTTGGCGACAGTGATCCAGGTGGAGCAGCGGAACTTGGGGTGTTGGTACCATATAGTTAGGGGCCCAGACGGCATGTGGAGATGTCAGATGGGAGATAGCTTGGTCAACCTCGGTATTAGTGTGGTAGGAGATGTTTGTTAGGAGTTTGTAGTCGATAGGAGGTTGTTAGGGTTGTTGGTACCTCAAGTCACCGTGTTGGACTGTTGATCTTGTTTTTGCTGCTAAGATGTGCCCACCCAGGGGTGAAAGTCTCTGAAGTGACCTTCCTTAGCCGACGCCAGTGACGTGCCTGACAACGCAGAAGTGTCTGACCAAGGGCGAATTCCTTTGTGCAGTGTGTCCTGCCGACTTGCCGGGGTCCAGTGGATGTTACCTTACTGACCGCTGTGATCCTTGGAGTATCTAACGTACTTATACGTGTATCTGACGGATAGACCGGTATTAGTAGCTGTGTGATAAGGGTGGATTTGAGCTGAAGTGGTAACTTGCCACCCTTATCGACACCTGGTATTAAAGTGTAAGATGTAGGTGTCTTCTCTGATTTAGGATGTTGCTGTGTATGTGGTAGTGGAACAGTTCACAGGGTTATCACACAGGCAACATGACGTGTAGAGTCATAGAAAGGGTAACTTCGTTGTATAAGTTTCTTCCATTTATTGCACGCCACAAAACAGTCATGATACTTATGACATCAACATAGTTAACGAGTTCAGCAAGATGATATGGCACATTGAAAACAATTTCTGTAGTCAGCAATGACAGCTGTTGTATATATGCGTCATAAGACATCACAGTTCAATAGATTCAGAAATTCATAAATCATAGAGTTCTAGTTCGTGAAGCTGTATAAATAATAATAATTTCTATAACTTCTGCAACAGTGTCAGCTACAGATCTTCAATGTTCATAAACAATAATAAATGCTCCCATTCTGATGCTAGCAGATCAGTTGTATACAATAAGTCCGTTCACTGTCTGCACGTGAATAGCATACATGGGCTACAGGTCAGCTCGACCTTTATAATGTTCCTAAGTCTAACCATCTGACTTGGACGTGATCTCTGATATAACGAATCCTGGAACACAGACAATAGTCTTGTTGGTCTAGAGCGACCCATATATATTTAACTAGTTCAGGTATAAAGCTACCGGTGACTTAATCCTAGTCAAAGTACCTCTCCATTTTGAATCACACAGGCGAGCAAATAGGCGACAAAATGACGAACCTCTAGATGATAGCATAAAGTTCGATACAAGAGGAATTACCTTATTTCGGAAAATCAACCATGAACATATGCCTCCAGGCAGGCGTGAATAATACTGGGAAATAGTCTAGTTAGCTAACTAACTCACAAAGACACTGCATTTCCCTCAGAAAATCACAAGACGCAGGTCGCGTCTGCTCGCTTCTTAAACCATTTCTCAACTGCCGAACTGGGCGGAACACACAGAACGAACTCCCAGCTTTTGACATGCGCAGAACGACAATCTCTGAGTTGCCGTTCACAATAAGACGATTCTAAGAACATTCGAGATAAAAGTCTTACACAGTCGCGCCTTTTATGGTCATGAAAAGAAGCGTTAAGAAAGGTTTCAGACATCTACCATAGTTGACTGGTACTACCAAATAAGGAGATGTGGTCACGCTTCGTTCAAGAAATTATAGACCGAACGTGTCTCTATACAAGAGAAGGCAACTCCTAAAAAATTGTAGTCTCGATAACTCGGATTATGTCCCTTTGACCATAGAAAACATAATACACACTTCAGTCAAAAAATGATCATACATATCAAAAAATGTTTATACAAACGAAAAATAATAATGATCCGTGCGTAACATTACCGCACCCTCCCTGGAAAAAAAAATGAAACATTTTTTTTTAAATCCTGGAGCCGGAAAAAATCTAGGCTCCTAACGCACGTATGATGCGTGGATATATACCTAACAAATTAGCTCAACGCATGGAGCGACACTGAGATCATATCTCAGATCCTTAGAGAAAAAATTTATCTAAGTATACGCTGATATATTCCAGGAAGGTGCCACCAACACACGCCACAATGATGGCAACAACATAATGACAATCAAATTATTCTCATACCAATATATGAAATTAAATATATTATGTGTTATCATACAATGTGTTGCAAATAGCGGTGTAATTTACCAATATACCGCACTATATTATTACATTATATAAAGTAACAGTAATTAATAAGTAATACATGTGTTGATCTTCGGTGACATAAAACATTCAATAGAAGAAGATGTGGACATCATCCGCTCCCAATGTAGGACAGGACTTGATATCTTCAAAGTTCCACAATGGACATAAACTCGCAGACTTCAATGATGTGCTGCGAAAATATCAATAACACAAATCTTAAAGACAACTGGTAAATTTCTTAATACAATCCTGAAAATAATTTATTTAAATGTGGCCGAGTGATCTTTTGGCCCGTATATCACTAACTAAGCCTTCTTAAATAATTACATGGTACAATGTTATAAATTTCCCTCAAAAAAAAAGTGAGACAAAATCTACTAACATGTCATTATAACATTGGATTGTATATCAGGAAATATATATATATGACAGAAGAATCATGTGGAATCGTGTGGACATCTGGACAGAATGTCTGCCATTACATTATCCGAACCACGGATAGCTCGAACCGAGAAATGAAATGGTTGAAGAGCTATGGCATAACGAGTGGACCTCGAGCTCTTCAAGTTTTTGCTCTGAATAGCAGTAAGCGCTTTCTGGTCGGTTTCCACAATGAAATGTGCGCCTAGAAGAAATCTTTGTAACTTTAGAATAGACCATACCATAGCCAATAACTCACGGTCTAAAACCGAGTAATTCTTTTCTGCAGCGTTTAATTTCCTAGAGATATACATCACCGGATGCAAAGTATCAGAATACTCCTGCATTAGTGCTGCCCCAATCCCTGTTGACGAGGCGTCACTTCGAAGAACAAAAGTCTTCTCAATAGTAGGTAACTTAAGAATAGGTGGAGATGAAAATAGAGCTTTAACCTGGTCCAATGAGGATTGACATTCTTTAGACCAGCGGATCAGATTAGGCGACCCTTTCTTCAATAAAGTAGAAAGCGGTGCCATAATGGAGGACAGATTCGGAATGAATCGTCCGTAGAATTGAATCAAACCTAATAGACTCCTTACTTGTTTCTTCGTCTTAGGGACCGAAATGTTAAGTATTTTTGAAACATTGTGGTCCTCTGTCTTTAAAAGACCATGACCAACCCGATGACCTAGGAAAGAAATCTCGCTAAATCCTATAAAGGCTTTAGAGGGTTTTGCAGTCAAGTTATACTCGCGAAGAGTAGACAGTAATTCGTATAAACCCAAATAGTGATCTTCCCAAGAATCACTGAATAGACAGATATCATCTAGGTATGCTATGACATCTGTACGATATGCGAGAATTCGCCGCATCATGCGTACGAATGTAGCAGGGGCGTTCATAAGACCAAAAGGCATGAAATTCCATTGGAATAAACCCCTAGGTGTAGAAAAAGCTGTAAAAGGTTTGGCACGTTCAGTTAGCGGGACTTGCCAATAACCTTTAGACAAATCTAGTTTGGTAAAGAATCTAGAATTAGAAAGTTTATTGAGTAGCTCTTCTAATGAAGGCATAGGTTCAGCATCGAACTTCGTAACTTGGTTCAATTTGCGATAATCTACGCAAATGCGAATGTTATTATCCTTCTTTCGAACAATAACCATAGACGAAGAGTATGCTGAAGTGGATGGTTCAATGATTTCCAAACGTATCATTTCATCCAATTCTTTTTCGACTTGAGACAGGAAATGGATAGGTATTGGATATGGTCTGACTCTGATAGGATTGTGATCAGTTAGCACAATGTCATGTTCTATGACATGTGTGTGTCCCGGGATGTCTGTAAGAACATCCTGAAATGTTTGCAACATCGAAGAAACTTGTCGATGTTCCTCAGCGGAAAGATTTGGAGAAACGGTCACGTTTTTCCAAGATTCCGTAGAATAAAGTGGGACCATAGAAAGAGGAAGATTGACATCAGAAAAAGTAGTTTCCTCATCCTGTATAACTGACAGAGATGAGTACTGACCATGAGTTGCTTGTGAATTGTCCGTAGCCTGGAAAATAGGCTGCAAATAGTCAGGTCTTTCATAAAATTCTGTGAGCATATTTATGTGGAAAGTTTTATGCTTTCCATCAATATCGACAACATAGTCAACATCAGAAATTTTGGAGACTATTGCATATGGACCTTTCCATGCAATTAGAAGTCTGTTCTCCCTTGAAGGAAGTAGAACGAGAGCTTTGTCACCTGGACAAAGTTGTCGTAGACATCTATTCTTATTTGCAAACTGCCTTGCCTTTTCTTTAGCAAATTCTGAAGACGAAGTTGCTAGTTTGCATGCCTCGATGATCTTTTGCCTAAGAGCAATGACGTACTCATAAGAAGATTGAGTCTCATCGCTAATATTATCGGCAGTGATTAGATCGTGAAGTAAAGACATAGGGCCGCGCGGTTGCGCGCCAAAGACAAGTTCAAAAGGGGAAAACCCCGTATGTTCATTGGGGACCTCTCTATACGCAAAGAGAGCCGCGGGTAAGACCCTGTCCCAATCCTGAGGATGATCCTCAGTTATTTTACCAAGTAAAGTTTTCAGAGTCCTATTTAAACGTTCGACCAACCCATTAGACATTGGGTGATAGATACTGCTGAGAGACCTTTTAATGTGTAGCATAGACATTACCTGTGACATAGTGTCTGATATAAGTTGAGTGCCATGGTCTGACAATATTTCTCCGGGAAAACCCAAGCGAGAAAATATCAGCCAAAGAGCGTCTGCGATATCAGCAGTTGAGATGCTCTTGAGAGGTATTGCCTCTGGCCAACGTGTGCACATATCGACACATGTAAGGATAAATTGATGTCCTCTAGCCGACTTAATTCTAAAAGGACCGATAATATCTATTGCCATTTTTTGAAAAGGGCGAATAGGAATGTCAGCAGCCTGGATAGGCGCAGCATGTCGTGGTCCTTTAGATTTGACCTCCTGACATACTTTGCAAGAGCGACAGTACATTCGTATGTCCTTGCTCACAAATGGCCAAAAGAAAGCCGCAAGAACCCTCGACTTTGTACGGGAAAAACCCATATGTCCAGCACATTGCGAGTCATGAGCATGTTGCAATATTTGCAATCTCATGCTCTTAGGCACAAGAATTTGTGAATGAGTGGACGTAGTCGAGTCTTGTACCATACGTACAAGTACGCCGTTCTTCATAGAAATCCAAGATTTCCTATTAGTGTTCTGATTAGGATCACCTTTTTTTGCTAGAATGAAGAATTTTTGTAAAGAAGGATCTTCTTCTTGCAATTTGATAAATGAGTCACGTGTAATAGTCAAGTGACTATCTTGGTCATTTACTTCATCATTATTAGTTAATGAAGTTTGAGGTGGATCCAGAGCATGTGCTCTTGTGACCACCGCATTGGTAGCTTCAATGTTTTGCTCTTCCCAAACAGCAATCTGCTGTGGGGTACATTCCCTAACTCCGTGAATACGACCAATAATAAGGTCCGCAATAGGGTTTGGAAGTAGACACGCGTGGACCTCTCCCGTGAAGAAAGGAGTAGCAATGTGTATTATAGCAGTAGAATACTTTTCTAACGTGCCACCAAATGTGACACATTTGATGACTTTTCCTGTAGCACAGGATGGATCTACAAGAGATTGCCTAACGCCGACAGTAGTACATCCAGAATCAAACAACACTGAGACTGGATTACTATTTACTAGCCCCTTATGTAATATAAGAGAACCTCTCCCATCATGAGCAACATTAGCAGGAAGAGCGGGCAAAGGATGACCACAGCTTAGAGTACTAACGGTTTTCGGATCAAATAAAGTACTGCATTGGATACATTTATTTGCCCTACCAAAATCAAAAGATGAGCATCCGATAGCATTATGGTCTTTATCATTATTAACCTGTTTATCTGCTCCCTGAGATTCTTGTTGAACAGAGTTTGTCTGTTGATATCTTTTTCTCTTATGTTGCGATCTACCGCGACCATTATTGCCTCTGCAATTATCATTAAAGTCCCTACTGTAATTTTTATCCTGGTTTGAGTTCCAGTTTCCATAACTGTCATTACTATCTCTATGCTGTTGAGAACCTCTATTATCTTGGTATTGAGGTCTCTGCATAAAATATTTCCCTCTATACCGATTACCTTTGTGAAAATTTCTAAAGTTAACCGGAGTAGAATTACGTGTAGTATTCGGTTGTCTCCAGTTCTGGGAAGAAGAATCACCCTGGAATTGATCACTATGGTTCTGGGCATAATTACGATTACTCTTTTTATTGAAATTTTTCTGGCTACCCTGAAATTTACGCATAAAATTTGGGCCATAAGGTGCTGCCGAAGCAACTGGCAGACCTTCTTTCACCTTAGAGTTACTAATGGTTATGTGCGGATGCGCAGTAACATACTGGCTACAGTATTCTTCCATTTCTTTTATGTTTTTAGGCTTACGCTCATGAAGAAAAGATAGAAAAGCTTCATTAACAGAAGACATAACCTTATCTCTAAGTAGTAAATCCATAAGAGCTTCAAATGTATTTTCTGTCTTAGACAACTCAACCCATCGTAAAAAAGTAAGACGGATGCCTGAGATGAATTCAGAGAATTCAACTCCAGTTTCTGGTAACATGGTTTTAAATTTAAGACGATATCCGTCCTCGTTAAGTTGGTACTTCTTTAACAATGCCGCCCTGACAACCTCATAGTTGTTTTTGTCAGGCACATCTACCATACTCAACAAAGTCAAAGCATCACCTCTAAGTATCTTGGACAGATGATACACATATAATGTTTTATCTATATTATGCACATTACATGCACTTTCAAATCTATCTAGATAAAATGTTATATCATCGATTGAGGGATTAAATGCTGGTAGATTAAGCTTGAAATCCTTAGCATTAGTCTTATTTGACACCTTATTTGCATCATTAGCATTACCAGTGTTCAATAACTTTAACTTCTCTAACTCTAAAGCTAAGACTTTTTCATCATGTTCCATTTTTGCTTTTCTCTCATCAGCCTCTCTTTGTAACCTTCTTTCTTCAGCCTCAGCCTGTAACTTTCTTTCTTCAGCCTGAGCCTGTAACTTTTTTTCTTCAGCCTCTATTTCAAGTCTCTTATTTTCAGCCTCTTTTTCAAGTCTCTTATTTTCAGCTTCTTTTTCAAGTCTCTTATTTTCAGCTTCTTTTTCAAGTCTCTTATTTTCAGCTTCAGCCTGAAGCCTCTTCTCCTGAAATTCTGCTTCTCTTTTTTGTTTTTCCATTTCCATTTGAAATCTTTTTTCCTCCACCTGCATCTGCAGTTTCTTTTGTTCTATTTCAGCCTCTATTCTCTTTTGTTCAGTTTGTTCTTTCATTTTCTTTTCTTCCGACTTCAATGCCTTGGCATATTGAACAGTCGCAAATTCTTCTAATTTATCACCTGTCTTCCCAAGGGCTTTACCCTGCTCAATAAAGTACTCAAATGTAGACATGATGTCTAAAATGTGAGTACAGAACCTGAAATAATTAATTATCTTATTTCAATGTTAAATAGCAACAAGACTTAATAAAGTGCTTGTATAATCTCTATGTTGAACCCAATCTCTGTGGGAAACAGGAGTTGACACCAACTTGTATTATCAAATGTATAATAATATCACAAGTCACCTCTTAATTAACAGTGCACTACTCAAATCAGTGCATAACCATCAGTTATTTATCATAACTGCACTACAATAGTGCATAAGCAAAAAACACCAGTTAGTTATGATAAGTGCACTATAAACCAATAGTGCATGAGCATATATTAACAATAGTGAAAGCTAACTATGCAAGAACTATGTAAACAATAACAAGACAATGTAAACAATAACAAAGGTCACCAACAATGTAAACAATAACAAAGATCAAAGTCAATGTAAACAACAACAAAGATCAAAGTCAATGTAAACAACAACAAAGATCAGAGTCAATGTAAACAATAACAAAGATCAGAGTCAATGTAAACAATCAACAAAGATGAAAGTCAATGTAAACAACAACAAAGATCAAACAATACGAAAACATTCGCATAAGTCAAATACACAAACAGCAAAACTAAAAAGAAATATGCGAAGATATGACTAACAAATGACGCTACAGTGTATACACAAAAATATACGTAAAGAACTGAATAATAGCCAAGGGGAGACCTACAAATACAAACAATCGAAATCGAAACTAAAAAACACAAAGAAAGAGAGAAAAGAAAAAAGAAAAAAAAATATATATACAAGAAACAAAAATAAAGCACAACTCGTCACAACTAAACAGATATAGCAACGATTGTCGCTAGCAAATTTCACTGTAGGAAATTCGCACAGTCCCTAACGAAAACGCTAACAGTAGAACCTCTGTGACGTGGTATCTTCTACTGAAAGACACCGCCCAACCGAGAAAACCCGCTGAAATAAAAACATATAAATATACAAATAACAAATAACATATAACATATAAACATGTATCATGAAAACAATAGGAGAAAGTGTGAAAGTACAGAAGGCTCAGTTAGAACATAAGGGCACAGTTCACAAACAAAACAGGCCACTTAACTTCTATAAATCCAGCGTCAGCACGGTGCAGAACAGGATGTAATCAGCATTCTGAGGATAATGATCCAACGTTGATTAACTTCTGCTCCCATAAACAGCCATGACGAAGGAAATGAGCTTCTAATACTGCAACAGTTGTTACGGCACTTGACCTTCTGAATCTTCTAAATTGATTTAACCGGCACTTGACCTTCTGAACCCGCAACAGTACCCCTGAGACCGGAACAGTTGTTACGGCACTTGTCCTTCTTTTCACCAGATCAGGAAATCCATTTGCTCGGTACTTGTCCTTCTAATTTTTCATAAACTTCAATATTGCCGAGCAGCGCCGGGTAGTTTCAAAATCAGCAACTGTCAGAAAATCCGGATACTTTCAATAAAATTTCTTGTAAGGTGGTAGTTGATGCTGTAGTTGTATCTAGTATGATGATGATGTCTGGGTTTGCTGACCCCCTTGATAGCTGGAATCAGAGTGAACCAACCTATGGCCACCAAAATGATATGGTGCGCCAAAATATCAGATGATAGAACCAGCTCTGGCCACCAAAAATGATAAGGGTGGATTTGAGCTGAAGTGGTAACTTGCCACCCTTATCGACACCTGGTATTAAAGTGTAAGATGTAGGTGTCTTCTCTGATTTAGGATGTTGCTGTGTATGTGGTAGTGGAACAGTTCACAGGGTTATCACACAGGCAACATGACGTGTAGAGTCATAGAAAGGGTAACTTCGTTGTATAAGTTTCTTCCATTTATTGCACGCCACAAAACAGTCATGATACTTATGACATCAACATAGTTAACGAGTTCAGCAAGATGATATGGCACATTGAAAACAATTTTTGTAGTCAGCAATGACAGCTGTTGTATATATGCGTCATAAGACATCACAGTTCAATAGATTCAGAAATTCATAAATCATAGAGTTCTAGTTCGTGAAGCTGTATAAATAATAATAATTTCTATAACTTCTGCAACAGTGTCAGCTACAGATCTTCAATGTTCATAAACAATAATAAATGCTCCCATTCTGATGCTAGCAGATCAGTTGTATACAATAAGTCCGTTCACTGTCTGCACGTGAATAGCATACATGGGCTACAGGTCAGCTCGACCTTTATAATGTTCCTAAGTCTAACCATCTGACTTGGACGTGATCTCTGATATAACGAATCCTGGAACACAGACAATAGTCTTGTTGGTCTAGAGCGACCCATATATATTTAACTAGTTCAGGTATAAAGCTACCGGTGACTTAATCCTAGTCAAAGTACCTCTCCATTTTGAATCACACAGGCGAGCAAATAGGCGACAAAATGACGAATCTCTAGATGATAGCATAAAGTTCGATACAAGAGGAATTACCTTATTTCGGAAAATCAACCATGAACATATGCCTCCAGGCAGGCGTGAATAATACTGGGAAATAGTCTAGTTAGCTAACTAACTCACAAAGACACTGCATTTCCCTCAGAAAATCACAAGACGCAGGTCGCGTCTGCTCGCTTCTTAAACCATTTCTCAACTGCCGAACTGGGCGGAACACACAGAACGAACTCCCAGCTTTTGACATGCGCAGAACGACAATCTCTGAGTTGCCGTTCACAATAAGACGATTCTAAGAACATTCGAGATAAAAGTCTTACACAGTCGCGCCTTTTATGGTCATGAAAAGAAGCGTTAAGAAAGGTTTCAGACATCTACCATAGTTGACTGGTACTACCAAATAAGGAGATGTGGTCACGCTTCGTTCAAGAAATTATAGACCGAACGTGTCTCTATACAAGAGAAGGCAACTCCTAAAAAATTGTAGTCTCGATAACTCGGATTATGTCCCTTTGACCATAGAAAACATAATACACACTTCAGTCAAAAAATGATCATACATATCAAAAAATGTTTATACAAACGAAAAATAATAATGATCCGTGCGTAACACTGTGCAGCTGAACTTTGAAGAAGTAGACATTTCCAGTTATATTAATGAACAGTGCTGTGCTAGCAGCGTAGAGGATAGCGCGGTCATTACGTGAGAGAGTATTATACCGTGACACTCAGATTGACAGTGAAGTTTGTTCCTGGACCGAGATTCTTTTGGGATTATACGTATTGTGGAGTCTGGTTTGTTCTGTGGTCATCACTTATTGTCAGTGCTGAGGATTCTCCGTACTCAAGCGCCGTTGGAGCTTCAGATAAGTTATTGTTTGTCTGCTTATGTATTATGTATTATATTGACATTTCTTGCTTTTCTTGATAATGTAAATTTTCTTGTCTGTCTTCTAACTGATACTAGCTATCATATACTTTGACCTGTTAAGTATACTGTTCAAAAAAAGAAACGCATAGCTACTGAAGGCACACACATAGCCATAATTTTGACATTCAATAACTTTTTAAATTTAATGAGTTAATTGTTCAAATTGCACACAAGAATACCTTGGGGTTCAACCAATCAAATGACAGTTGTTTTGCATCTGGGTCACGAGAGTTTTTTGGCGTACGGGCTTTCCCGTTAGTATGGTGTGTGGCCTCCTCTTGCATCGATCAGCGACTGGCATCTCCTGGGCATGGATGCGATCAGACGCCTGATGTGGGCCTGTGGGATGGCTGCCCACTCTTCCTGGAGTGCCTGGAACAGATCACGAAGATTGGCTGGAGCAACGTCTCGGCGACAAAGGCGTCTATGTAGCTCATCCCACAGGTGCTCAATCGGACTCATATCTGGAGACAGGGAATGGTGAGAATGTTGTTGGCAGTCAGGAACTGCGTGGTCAACCGTGCACAATGGCGTCTGGCGTTGTCCTGTTGAAACACAGACCTTTAAGCAGCCAAAAGTGGAAGGACATGGGGTTCGAGAATTTCATTGACGTATCGTTGCGCATTCAAGCCTCCTTCAATGTGCACCAATTGACTCCTTCCGTTGTAAATGGTCATTCCCCACACCATTGTACCTCCACCACCATGCGGTGGAGCTTTATCAACGCAATTTTGGGCAAAACGTTCATTTCGCCTACGGTAGACCCTACGCCGTCTATCATGACGCTGCAACAAAAAGAAAGATTCGTCACTAAACCAGACAAGTCTCTATTGATTGTCAGCTGCATGTGGTGAGATGAGATGTTATAAATATTTATAGGGGACTTAGTGTACTGACTGAGATCAGCTGTGAAGGTATCTATATCTATTATGAGTAGTGTATTATAGATAACCTTACTTGCTGCCACATATATATATATATCTATCTCAGTCAGAATTATTCTGGAATAGTGTGATGACTACGTTATGTGTCTAGGGTATGTGTATGATGAAGTGTAAGTCACAACAACAGACAGATAAACAATTTAATTTATTCCACTACACTTGACAACACTGTGACACTCACATACATATAACAATCTATGAGAATATCTTAACGGAGTCACTGATAACTTTTCAAATAACAATATGTATTCATTTCTGTCATGAATATATATGTGTGTCCTGATTCAAATACAAAGGAACCAGGAATCACAATCAATTTTAATTACAAGTTATGTACAGAATGTATTAATATGAATATTGTAGTGACATATATTATTACAAATATCCTATGTGTGTCAGTTGTGTAGTAGTAAAATGAGGTAATACTGGTTTTGTTTTGTTCAAGCTCTGTTGGTATTTGTCATCATGACTTCAATAGTTTGTCTTAAGGAAACTAGTATTGGAGATGTTCTCAGTTCTTGATATTAACACAATTTACTTCCCCTCTTAAGTTTATGGTACAATGTTATTTTAAGACGGGGTACATAATGTTGAGCTCAGCGGGTCACATCAGCTTATCTTGCGTGATGGTGGCAGAGACTCTTCTGCTCGAATTCTCCCCTGGGCTCTGGAGACACCTCACTGATAGCTAAATGGACCAAGGAGTATGCTGTCCGACTCTGGATTCAGCAAAGCTCTAACCAGGTGCTGCTCATTACCATCAAGACCACGGTCCCTGAAAACAAGAAGGATGTACCTTCTACTTCATAACTAACTTATACTCTCTTTTTACACTGATCACAATACATCACAAACATTGAGTTCAGAGCGTTAGGCCAACTGTCAGCTTCATCTGAAATACTTTATACCAGTATTTACCTCCTTAATGGTTACTACGCCTCTGCACTTCCAGCATTATTTCTGTCTAATCAATAATCTAGGTGTCAGTGTACTGTTTGGCCATTCCATGCAGTTTTACTTTCCTCCGACACCTTCTGTTCAGGCTGGAGCATTATAGGCTTTACATCAGGTTTGCTACTGAACTACACATATATACAGGCATAAATTAACAATTCACATTCAATTTTCATTAAAAGATACTGAATGTTTCAAGCTTACCACAATTCATGGAAACAAACACAGATACGTTGATTAGCAATGAATTCTGGCACAAATTCCCATCTGCTTATGTTCCAGGCTTTTATTTAGCAAAAATATGAGCTGGCTTCAACGCACTGTTGCTTTATCAAGCTTATTTGACTAGTGGTCTCGAACTAACGCTCCTAAGTGAGTATATCAGCGAGTCTAGCCAATGAGGCCACGTTTCGACAAGTGTTTGAAAAAATGTTACCTTTCCACGTCTCCCCTAACAACGAAAGATAGTATTTATAGCCCGACCAATCGTGGTTAGTCTTTCATTTGTTGCGCTCCAATCAATTTGGAGTTTACATGGTAGGCTATTTCTGTAACGTAAGGTTTTTTTCAAACACGTTATAAAAAAATTTTATGAGCAAAAATGATTTCGTGTTGTCAGGCATCCCCACTATTTTATTTTGGTTATAATTTATTAATTCCTGGACTATTTGTGTAACGTTTTACATATTCTTTGTCAGCAAGCCCTAAGGAACCCAAATATCCAAATTTAAAAGAGCTACGTGGCTGCGTTCAAAATATGCAATTTCTTCTACCTCCTGTTTCGAAGATGTGCTGTCTGGGTACTGTAATGTTTTCAAACGTAAACCCATCTATTGTTATCTTTCCTAATAAGCGTTTTTTATGATTTTAAAACCTAACTCTGGGAAGGGTAGTGTATTTTATCACTGTCCGTCCGAAAAAGTTAGTGCATGTAGCCTAACACGCGTGATAGTAGTAATTGTGTATCGCGCGACGCGTGTTGGGGGTGGCATTAATAGCGAGACGCGTGTTTAATTTTGCATGCGTTCCTGATTTTATTCGCCCCTCTCTCTTTCTATTTGAGTCCATCTGTTCGTTCGTTTTGGTAACGCAGTATAATTAATGTTAGGATTAATTTAGGTCATTACGCAGTCTGCCTCTCAATGTTTTTCCAAGAAATACAGCACACGTTTCATTGAAGAAAGCGGGTATAATACAGTAAGCTTTTACTATCAACGTGAAATCGTTACAATTTGCAGACGAAGCAGAAAACAAGGGGGATTTCGAGTACCTTCTTTGTGACAGCACTGTTATTTTACCATTGCTCTTTTCTTTATTAATTTTATTTGTTAGGCTTCATATTTACCTAATAATTTATATATGTGGATTAGAATATTCCACGACACCTCCCCTCTTAAAACAGACATTATATGTCAGTCCTTTATTCTATATACACATAGAGAAATTTATTATTATTTCTGGGGTTTACGGTGATTCTCATCACACGGATGGCGGCTTAAAAAATCCGCTCCCAAATTGGTTTTTCCAGATATATACTCAATGCTAAAATTATAGGGAGCCAGAAGTAAAGACCATCGGAGTAACCTAGAGTTCTCATGCTTAGCCTGTGCTAGAAACGATAAAGGTTTGTGGTCTGTTTGCAACTTAAATGCCTTCCCATATAGATAAATATTGAATTTCTTTATCGCCCATATTACTGCAAGACATTCTTTTTCGCTAGTTGAGTAGTTGATTTCAGCTTTATTTAGTCTGGCAAACAGCTGATTTGTATCCGGCAATGGATCCACCTGTCCTTCTGTAATAGCATTCAGTCTCCTGTAATCTATACAGAGTCTATGTTCTCCAGAGGGCTTCCTTAAGAGTACAACACCGGAGCTATACGAAGACTTACTGTGCGAAATAATTCCTTCCTTCAATAGATAGTCTATCTCTTCCTTCAAAGCTTTCTCCTTAGCAAACGGAATCGAATATGGTTTCATACAGACAGGTGTGGAGTCTATTAGTTTCATATCATATTCCAATAGGTTTGTATGCCCTGGTCGGTCTGTTAACACCTCTGCATGATTATTTAGAACCTGTTGCACTCTCTCTTTCTGAGTTTTCGTTAAATGTGTACTGATTTTCACCTGTGCTGCTGTCTCACAGGGGTGTAATGGATATTCAAATGATGAAAGAGGTTCCTTTTTCATCTCCATGGCGATGGACAAGGTCAACAAGTGTGTCTCTTCCTGATGTTCTCTTTCCAAATATTTCTTCAGGAGATTCACATGATAGATTTTTTCTTTCCCCTTCTTATCTATCTTATAATTTGTTCTAGACACCTTCTCTAAAACTGTATATGGACCCTGCCATCCAATTTGTAACTTATTCTGACTCCCAGGCAAAAGAAGCAGTACTTTCTCTCCCACAGCCAAATTTCTGTCTTTCGCCTTCCTGTTATAATAGGCAGCATGTTTCTTCCTGGCTTGTTTCAAATTTTCATTGGCAAGTTTCCAACCAGTTTTTAAACGAGTGGTCAGCTCATTCACATATTGGTATGAAGATGTAATGTTTTCCTCTGCCTTTTCATCAGTCCACGTTCTTAACATAGCTACATATGGACCTTTAATTGTGTGGACCTATTTGTCCATGCACCGGTATGGTCTCTTCCACTCGAAGCTTTATAGTGATGATTTTTCCTCCCAGAATTATCATTCACAAAACGACCGCTACCAATTTTTCTTTTGGGGCTGTCTCCCCACTTAAAATTCTTGATGAGAGATTTCCTCTCTACATCCTCTTCCTCCAGTTTGTTTAAGTCCGATTGAGGGATTTTCGGCTTATCCTGGGGTAAGACATCTCTTTGCACTCTCCGCATAGTGGCCATTGTAAAACAGTTAAGTGAAGCTTGTCCGTGAAAAGGGGCTTCCCATTCCATTTGGTCCACTTTTTCAAATTTATATCTCTTTTTATTATCAGGCCTAATTTTGCCCCGTGGCGTGTCCAGGTCCTGATCCATGTTCCCACTTGTGGGTGTTCCCTCATGTGCTATGCTACACCTTTCTACAAAATTCTCAATGTCCCATCTTGCTTTGGGCCAATAATAATTGTGAGCCACCTTTTGAATGATGGTACCTATCTTCTCATGGTCCCCATCTGGTTTCACATGTAGGCTCCTTATTAAGTCTGCCCTATATCTTTTTGGAAGAACCAGCTGTCCGTGACCTTTGGATCTAGCTCCAGTCTTCCTATACATCAACTTGTTTTTCATGTAAAAATCTCCCTTGCCTGGAGTTGTATGACAAGTTGACAATTTTCTGAAACAAGGCTTGAGTGTTTTATCCCCAGCCTGTGCCTTCCTCATCTCTTCTGGAGTGGTATCTAACATAATATCCTCCTCCTGTCTTGAGGTCGACCTGACCTGAAGGGTTGCCATATACACAGGTTTCCTTCTGCAACGGTCAGTGTCATGATTGTCCATCTGACAATTCTTACACCACCTTTTTCCTTGGTTGAAAGATTTTCTTTCATTATATTTCCTTTCATCGAATTGTGGGAATTTATTTTTATTTTCATACCGTGGCCTATCAAATTGGTGCTTACCTTTATTTTGATCCTTAGGATCAAATTTATTAAAGTTCTGTGGTGCCCTAAAGTTGTCCACCTGTTTCTTTTTATTACCTGTTACCTCTGCTTGAGCTGCTTGATACCTTTCAGCAACATTTAGCAACTCACCCAGCCTCTCTGCACCTTGTTCCATGAGAAACTTTCTCAGGTCTGGAGCCATGGACTCTCTTAGTTGCTCTATAAGGACATTTCCTTAAGATCTTGGGTTTTCCCCAGAGAAGTCCATTTCTCCAAGTATGTCTCTATTCGTGCAGAGAACTGGTGATAGGTTTCACCTGACAGTAGTTTAGCATTCCTAAATTTTTTCCTATAAAATTCTGCATTCTTTTCATACCTTAACAAAAGAGCCTGCTTTAGCATGTCATAATTTTCCTGATCACCTCTGCTCATTTTTGCAAAAACTTCATAAGCTGCCCCACGAAGTCCCTGAGATAACTTTAAGCTCCACCTTTCTCTCTCTAACCCATACGTGGTAGCTAATAGTTCATACCTATTTAGGTAGCTCTCTATATCATCGTCTTTCTCAACAAAATGATCTAAATGAAAATTCATAGCTGAGGTTGAGGCTCCTTGGCTAGCAGTGGCATCAGAGGCAAAGGGACTGGCACCATTTTCAGGAGCATGGCCCTGAAACTCAAATTCCCTGAGTCGTAACTCATGTTCCCTTTGTAATCTCTTCTCCTCCTTTTCTGCTTCCCTTTCTGCAGCTAATCTCTTGTCTTCCCTTTCTGCAGCCTGTCTTCTTTCCTCGGCTTCCAATGCTTTAGCCTCTTTGCCAGCCTCAATCTGCAACCTCTTAGTCTCAGCCTCAGCTTGCAACCTCTTAGTCTCAGCCTCAGCTTGCAACCTCTTAGTCTCAGCCTCAGCTTGCAACCTCTTAGTCTCAGCCTCTAACTTTCTTTCGGCCTCTTTTTCTAATCTTCTTTCTTCGCGTTCAATAAATTTGTCACATTCCGTAGTGACATAGGCAACCATAACTTGCCCATCTAATCCTAACTCTTTTGCAGTCTGTACAGCAGCAGATCGAAACTTGGCCAGGTCCGCCATTGTCTATCAGGTAAATTTCTACAATGTCTAACCAACAATTTAATCTCTAAATATATCTAATGGACAACACAGGCACCGTGAGCTCAACCTTATTTAATTCCACCCAAGGATACATTTTAATTCTTATATTCCCTGAAGTGAATTACCCCCAATATTTTTAATAGAGAAAGATTCAAAATCCCAAGAGCGAGACCCCAATATATGTGGTGAGATGAGATGTTATAAATATTTATAGGGGACTTAGTGTACTGACTGAGATCAGCTGTGAAGGTATCTATATCTATTATGAGTAGTGTATTATAGATAACCTTACTTGCTGCCACATATATATATCTATCTCAGTCAGAATTATTCTGGAATAGTGTGATGACTACGTTATGTGTCTAGGGTATGTGTATGATGAAGTGTAAGTCACAACAACAGACAGATAAACAATTTAATTTATTCCACTACACTTGACAACACTGTGACACTCACATACATATAACAATCTATGAGAATATCTTAACGGAGTCACTGATAACTTTTCAAATAACAATATGTATTCATTTCTGTCATGAATATATATGTGTGTCCTGATTCAAATACAAAGGAACCAGGAATCACAATCAATTTTAATTACAAGTTATGTACAGAATGTATTAATATGAATATTGTAGTGACATATATTATTACAAATATCCTATGTGTGTCAGTTGTGTAGTAGTAAAATGAGGTAATACTGGTTTTGTTTTGTTCAAGCTCTGTTGGTATTTGTCATCATGACTTCAATAGTTTGTCTTAAGGAAACTAGTATTGGAGATGTTCTCAGTTCTTGATATTAACACAATTTACTTCCCCTCTTAAGTTTATGGTACAATGTTATTTTAAGACGGGGTACATAATGTTGAGCTCAGCGGGTCACATCAGCTTATCTTGCGTGATGGTGGCAGGAAAAGACTCTTCTGCTCGAATTCTCCCCGGGCTCTGGAGACACCTCACTGATAGCTAAATGGACCAAGGAGTATGCTGTCCGACTCTGGATTCAGCAAAGCTCTAACCAGGTGCTGCTCATTACCATCAAGACCACGGTCCCTGAAAACAAGAAGGATGTACCTTCTACTTCATAACTAACTTATACTCTCTTTTTACACTGATCACAATACATCACAAACATTGAGTTCAGAGCGTTAGGCCAACTGTCAGCTTCATCTGAAATACTTTATACCAGTATTTACCTCCTTAATGGTTACTACGCCTCTGCACTTCCAGCATTATTTCTGTCTAATCAATAATCTAGGTGTCAGTGTACTGTTTGGCCATTCCATGCAGTTTTACTTTCCTCCGACACCTTCTGTTCAGGCTGGAGCATTATAGGCTTTACATCAGGTTTGCTACTGAACTACACATATATACAGGCATAAATTAACAATTCACATTCAATTTTCATTAAAAGATACTGAATGTTTCAAGCTTACCACAATTCATGGAAACAAACACAGATACGTTGATTAGCAATGAATTCTGGCACAAATTCCCATCTGCTTATGTTCCAGGCTTTTATTTAGCAAAAATATGAGCTGGCTTCAACGCACTGTTGCTTTATCAAGCTTATTTGACTAGTGGCCTCGAACTAACGCTCCTAAGTGAGTATATCAGCGAGTCTAGCCAATGAGGCCACGTTTCGACAAGTGTTTGAAAAAATGTTACCTTTCCACGTCTCCCCTAACAACGAAAGATAGTATTTATAGCCCGACCAATCGTGGTTAGTCTTTCATTTGTTGCGCTCCAATCAATTTGGAGTTTACATGGTAGGCTATTTCTGTAACGTAAGGTTTTTTCAAACACGTTATAAAAAAATTTTATGAGCAAAAATGATTTCGTGTTGTCAGGCATCCCCACTATTTTATTTTGGTTATAATTTATTAATTCCTGGACTATTTGCGTAACGTTTTACATATTCTTTGTCAGCAAGCCCTAAGGAACCCAAATATCCAAATTTAAAAGAGCTACGTGGCTGCGTTCAAAATATGCAATTTCTTCTACCTCCTGTTTCGAAGATGTGCTGTCTGGGTACTGTAATGTTTTCAAACGTAAACCCATCTATTGTTATCTTTCCTAATAAGCGTTTTTTATGATTTTAAAACCTAACTCTGGGAAGGGTAGTGTATTTTATCACTGTCCGTCCGAAAAAGTTAGTGCATGTAGCCTAACACGCGTGATAGTAGTAATTGTGTATCGCGCGACGCGTGTTGGGGGTGGCATTAATAGCGAGACGCGTGTTTAATTTTGCATGCGTTCCTGATTTTATTCGCCCCTCTCTCTTTCTATTTGAGTCCATCTGTTCGTTCGTTTTGGTAACGCAGTATAATTAATGTTAGGATTAATTTAGGTCATTACGCAGTCTGCCTCTCAATGTTTTTTCCAAGAAATACAGCACACGTTTCATTGAAGAAAGCGGGTATAATACAGTAAGCTTTTACTATCAACGTGAAATCGTTACAATTTGCAGACGAAGCAGAAAACAAGGGGGATTTCGAGTACCTTCTTTGTGACAGCACTGTTATTTTACCATTGCTCTTTTCTTTATTAATCTTATTTGTTAGGCTTCATATTTACCTAATAATTTATATATGTGGATTAGAATATTCCACGACACTGCCCAGGGACGATGCCCAAAGAAGTCGATTTTGGCGATGGCGGCGCGTAAGGACAGGTCCTCGGTGAGGTCGTTGTGCCCAAAGTCCAGCGTCATGCAGTCTATTCCGGACAGTTTGATCAAACACATGACGTCCTGCAGGCAATGACTGGGCAGTTGACGAAGCTGTTGCAAACCTGTCTCTGAGGTGACGAAGCCGAATAAAGCGATCCTCCGCTGCTGTTATCACTCTGGGTCGTCCACTGCGATGCCGGTCTTCAACTAAGCCAGTGGCTTGGAACCGGTGCCAAAGTCGACTGATGGTACTCTGATGCACGTTTAAATGCCTGGCAACCTGACTTTGACTTTCGCCTGCATGCAGTCGGCCAATAGCAATGTTCCTTAAATTATCGATAGAGACGCCATAAATGTCTGCTTGAAAATGAACTGAATTTTTTTTGTGTAGCGTTATCCTTTTATAGGGTTTCAGTTGCGTAGTCAGTGAATAGTGTTCACCCCAAATTTTTTTGCTTTCACGTGCGCGCAACATGAGCTGTGGTCAAAAATTGCGTCATTAACACTATTGACCACTGCGTTGTAACGATTACAAAAACGAACGCAATTCAGGTCAACACGTGCATTTGACACTGTAAAGAACATTTGAGGCTGGTTTTTATATACCCTAGCACCAAATTTTACTTACAAACTCATAAAAACGCGCCATCGGATAGCTATGCGTTTCTTTTTTTGAACAGTATAGTTTAGTGCTGTTTTCTTTATCTGCTTCTTAGTTTGTTAGTGTTTTCTTTACTCCTGTTTATCTTTTCCTTATTTGTACAAGTATGACTTAGTTTGTATGTATGTATTTTGATTGTTAGTTTAATCTGATCTTGCTCTGGTTTCTTTGTAGATTGCAATTTATCTGAACTATATATTGGGTTACATTATAGTATAATTTTACTGATAGTTTACTTAGTTTATTTTCACTGGAGTGAAGATAGTGCTTGGTGATGGAGATAGCTTCCAGCACCTCATTGTTGAGTGTGGTTTTCGTGGAATCTTTGGTGTTATAGTGTATTGGTGTGTTTAAGGGAGGAAGGGTGGTGAGTTTAATCCATTTTTAGCCTCTCGTGGGAAAAGAGTGGATTAGGCCGATTCTTTTAGGGTGAGGCTGTGTTTGTTTTGTAGTGGAGTCAGGCAGACGAGATTTCCTGCGACTGCCCTGCTTAACATTCCAAGCCCTGTTGGTGTTAGCTGTATTTGTGGTGTGTGTAGTTATAGTGTCGTGTACATTTAGTAATTCTTTTGTGGTGTTTAAGTGGTGTTTGTTTTCTCTTGTCTCATCTTACTATCTTGTAAATACGTTTACAGGTATCCCTTGTTTTCGTTCGTGCTCAGTCACGTATTGTAGATATTAATCTACCTATTCTCTTCGTGTTCTATCATCTATTTCCTCGTGACTGGAATTTTGTTGTCGTAATGTAATGTATGTGTTTCTTTCGTCTTTGTAGTCCTCATTTTTGCCACAGGTAGTACTTGCATAACAGAGATTATTGAGTTTAGTGGTAAGTGAAGTGTTATTTGATTATAGCACCAGTGTGGGTGCCAGTAACGGATTTTGAAGTATCACCTATTTTGAACTGAGTTGGTATAGTGGTGTCATAGCACCAGGAAGTTTCACCAGTTGTTATTATACAACGGTCGACTATTGTAAGTTTGTTGAGGATTTCATAGAGACTAAGTGGTCAGAAAGACCTAATTTTCACAGTGATGAGACAGTAGCCAAGTGGCAAAGTAAAACTATATACTATAAGAGTTTAAGGTTGATGATGTGTATACAGTGAGAGGTGAGGTGGTATAGACTTACATTCATATATATATATATATATATATATATATATATATATATATATATATATATATATATATATATATATATATATATATATATATATATATATATGTGTGTGTGTGTATTGGAGTAGTGATAGCAATAATTATTGGTTATTACTGCATATTTTGTAAGCAGACATTTATCTGCTGATTTAAGTGAAATATATACGACTGAATAGTGGTGTAGAAAATCAATAGCAAGAGATAAGAGTGAGTACTCTGAGTTTACATCATGGACAATGATAGTTTCATGCGGATGGGCAAGGGTGTCGCCCTCTATTCCATACGAACGAGAGGTTGGTGCTTCAATGCGGGCATGCGGCACCATGTCTGTCAGCAATCCATGAGACTGGTAAGGTGGATTTCCACAAAGGCATGGTGGAGAGGAAACCGGTCTCCGTGTTGAGGGACACGGGATGCACGACAATTGGGGTGCGTCGGTCGTGTATCGACGACTCCTGCCTTACAGGCAAAACGGTAAAGTGCACCACGTTCGGGGGCAAAGTAGAGTCTTACCCCCAAGCATGTATCAATGTGGACACTCCGTTCATAACAGGTAGAGTGAACGCGTTCGTTCTCGAGGATCCAATTGCCAATTTAATCGTCGGCAATGTACGGGGAGTTCAGAAAGCCAGGGGTGTATCTAGAGCAGAGGCTCAGCATCACCAAACTCCCAAGGGGGATGACCAGAAGGTACATCGTAGAGGTGATTCGCAGCAAGTGCCAAATGACCAAAGTAGGAGCAGTAGGTACTTATACGAGGGTCCGAAAGCTAATAATCGCACATTTTGGGTGCGTAATGTTCCCCGGAATACTAGTTGGCGCACTCTCAGGAGAATGTTTGATGAGGTCGCGCTGGTTAGGTTTGTAGAGGTACTGTCGTTGCGCGACAATACCAAAATGGCACGGGTGACTTTTGCGAATAGTTGGGGTGCGCGTAAGGCGGTTAAGCAGAAGCATATGTCCTTGCTTCAGAACCATCTGCTAATAGTTCAGCAATAGCTAGGGTTAGATTTTGGGTTCGTGTTCAGTAAGATGTTTCGGTTAATGCGAACCGAACCTGAGTTACTCTGACCCACGCCCCCAGTTCCATATTGATATGAATATGTGTATTTTGTAAACTTGTACAGGGTACGAAATGCTGTACAATGCATAGTTATGTTGTATTATGCTATGTCGTGCTTTGTATTAATATGGCAGGATGCCAGGCAGGCATGCTGTAGGCAATTGCGCTGTGGGCAGGTATGCTGTAGGCAGGTTCGCTGTAGGCAGGCACGCTGTAGGCAGGTGCGCTGTGGGCAGGCATGCTGTAGGCAGGTGCGCTGTAGGCAGGCATGCTATAGGCAGGTGCGCTGTGGGCAGGCACACTGTAGGCAGGTACACTGTAGGCAGGCATACTGTAGGCAGGTGCACTGTAGGCAGGCCTGGCGTGCATTTATCAGAGACCTATGGAATATGATGGTCTTGTAATATTTAAGGGTGATGTTGATACTTTACTATGCCTTGTTCTGTAATTTACATGTCATGCTTTACAATATATGTCTATCATAAGCTGTTGCCAGCAGAAACCAGATACACCACGATTGATAGGGAGTGCCTTGCGATTATCTGGGCGGTGTCTCAGTTGGCACAATATCTGTTGGGGGCACATTTTTTCCTCCAAACAGATCACAAACCACTGCTAAACCACCTGTGCTAAATTGACACGCTGGGCAGTATTGCTACAGCAATTCAATTTTACGATTTTACCAATTCAGGGTGTATATAATGTGGTAGCAGATGTCTTGTCCAGGTTGTGAAGACTGTGGGACAGTTATAGTCTATGAGACAGGTACTTCTGAAAAGAGTACTTATTAAAATATATGTAAGGAATGTATTATGACTATTAGAATTGGTATTTCATGATGATGTATTATGGTATACAATGTATTTATTATGCTGCCATAAAGGCAATATCTATGAAGTTGTACCCAAAGTGTGGATATATCATATTATCTTATACCTACAGCTACATTATGAGAGATGATTGTTGATACGATGACTTGTTGTTGATTGGTGACAATTAGTTAGATAGATTTTGTGTAACATACATTGTGTTTAGACTACTCCAGGATTAGTCAGTCGTTGTTATTTTTCACGGCTGCCAGTACCTGGTGTGGATTTGTACATGTTCCTTGTATTTAGTCTAGTGAATGAGAAGGCGTGGATGACAATAGTTTTGGGCAACTCTGGCATTCTTTATCTACATGAGGAGGTGCTTTCTCGGCATTCTGTTCGTCCATACTCCGAAGAGGGTGGGCGTGACTCCTCCGGTGGAAGAAAACTTCGTTTTCTTTCTTAAGGAGGGGGTGGATGTAACAGCATAGACATTCGCCGAAATTTTGAGTTGGTCACGTTGGAAAGTGGCTACGCTGTTAGAATAGAAAAACCCGTTGGGCGAGTTAGGCCAAAACGGAAGACGATATGAAACTTTTGGCGCAAAACATTCTACGAGATGTCCGCCGTCCTGTTCGGACGTTTGTTGCCTTTGTCAGCAGTTTTCGCTGGGATTACATGAATGCCATTTTTGTTCATTGCTTGCCGATTGTTTCAGATGTTCAGGATTATTGATAGATTACTAGATTGGTAATGTGATTTCTAGTAGTTCTTTCCTGGATATTACTTATGGTAGAATCGTGCAATTATGTATTGCCATTTTTCAGTATTGGGCGTCGCCTGTGAGCGATAGTCGTTCTGTAGTCGCCGATTAGATTATTTCGGTGACTGTTATGCTATTATGTTGAGCTAGTGATTTTGGCAAGTTGTGTGACATTTTCATTACATTGTGTTTTGCATTTCATGTGTATTTGTTAGCCATGTGTGGCTCATAAGTGTGCACCGTAGTTATTAAAAAGATCATACCTGATTTAGGTGTTTATTGTATTACTCATGTCAGCTACTGTGTACTGTGGTCGTATCTTTGAGACAGCGAGCTAAGAGTCTTGTGTGAGTGCCTTAAACCTGTTGAGAGTTTGTACACACAGCATAAGTAGTCTGGTGTGCTCTATGTGTGATGTATAGCACTCTATACATATGTCATTATTCTGACAATTTATTATGTCCGTACCTGTCCCGACTTGTGAGAAAACCATGGCTGAGGATAGGTTTGTTACAGCGATTTCTTCTTTGCTTCTCTTGGCGCAAAATTATATGTCGTCCTCTCGTTCGTTCAGAACGTATGTGAAAACGACTCAAAATTTACAACTATACTCCGAAGAGGGACTACGAAAAGATTTTGAAAATAAGTTTTGCCTGTAAATTAATATCACGCATTATCCAATTACAAATTTAAGAATATCGAACGTTTCAGAATGCTAAGTACTACTTTTATTTTTAACATTCTGCCTAAATTTTTGGTCACCAAATGATGTAACAATTTTGCCTGCTCCCGCGCAGAAATCGTATTGCGTTTGAATCTAAAATGGCACAGTCAAAAATAAAGAGAGAAAGAGAGATGGAGAACATTCTCCCACACTCGTCTGATGCAATTTGTGTAACACATTTTGCAAATACGAACGATTCAAATTTTATGAGCGAAAAGACCTTGATCGTTATATCACTTAGACCTGTGGTGATTATCTGGTAGATCCCTAGGTGAAAATAGAAAGAATTTTAAAACTAGGGAAATTTTAGACTAGCCCTTTCCCACCATCGGCATTTAAATAGTACCTTATTCCAAGGTTTAAAGGTAACTTTTTCCGCATTCTCGGAGAAAATTGAAAAGCTAGCTTATACAAGTAAAAGAAGACAAATATACAGACACAAGACCATGTTAAAACAGAATTAGATGCTGAGGCCAACGAGTAAGAGGAAAACAGCACTGTCAATGGGAAGATAATATCAAGAGCTGGACCCGAAAAAAGCATAACGTAATTTACTATCAATGCAGGAGACACAAGACGGTGGTAACGCTTTACAGCCGGCCTTATATGCGGAGATGGCAGATCATCCGATCTGTTTTTTTCTTTTAAAGGTGTTTGCTACTTTTCTTTGTAGCACGCCCCTTTCAACCATCTACCATATACATGGAGCTGTTTGTTATATCAGGACGCATTTCATTCATTGTAATATGCTTCTGTTTGTATTTATTTTATACTATATTATCTCTAGTAGGTGTTTTTTTTTACTTTTGTAGTTACAGTTAAATGTGGTTTTATTATCCAAAATATGATATTGTCTAAACTGGTATAATTTATTTTTCACTGGAGGGATTTTGGTCAATCCGTATTTATCTGGGGAGTCTTTCACCAGTGTAGACTACTGGCTATCATCCTTATTTATTTATTTTTTATATGTTAGCTTTTGTTTTTGTAATATAGTGTTTTATTAACTTTAGTATTTCTGATGGAGTCTTAGTGCCTATGAGATTTTCTACACTCATTTCTACCTTGTGGTTACCACAGTATGTTTTAATGTTTTGCCTCTGCTGGTCATATATTTTGCAGTTCACCAGAAAGTGTCTAATTGTGTTTGGTTCTAGACACTCTTCGCACTTGGGTTCCTCTATCACGAAATATCAAGTTCCAAGCTTGAGCCTCAGCAATTTTTTATTAATTGGTATTTTTAATTCAGATTTTATCTAACATTTTTTGCCTGGTTTTTTTCAGGATTTTATATGAGTGTCTTTCTTTTTTACTCTGGTCCCATGCTGTTATCCACTCTTTAGTTATTGCTTGAGCAATTAATCTCTTAATTTCAAACTTCCCTAAGCTAACTTCAATTTTGTTATAGCTAGTTCTTCCCCCTTTGGCTTCTTTGTCTGCAAGCTCATTTACTGCTATCCCCACATGTGATGGTATCTATGTTAGTGGTACACTGCATCCTATAGTGTATATATATGTATTGACCTGTAGTATTTCCTCTATAATATATGGCCTGCTACATTCGTTTCTGTTTCTGATAGCTAGTACTGATGAAAGGGAATCTGTGAGAATGGTTACTTTATTTGGTGGGTTTTCTGCAGTTATTTCTAAAGCTTTTAGGATTTCCACTAATTCTGCTGTGAAGATGGATGTATTACCTGTTACTTTGTATCCTTTATAAATTTGTAATTTTGGTATTGCTATTCCTGCTCCTAATTGTCCTTTTTCATCTTTTGACCCATCCGTATATATACGAGTAGTTAGGCTATTTGTCACCGGATGGCCTACGTTAACGCAAGCTAGCACGTTAACAGTAGTTATAAGAAATAGCAAAAGATCGTGAGCAAGATTAGTTGGTAACAAAACATCACTGGTCGAGCATGAACAATGAAATCGTCGATGGCTATTTTTGACCACGAAAGTCAGAACACAGCTCAGTCACGCATTTCACAGTTCAGTGATGTAGACGTGTTTACGGGAGAGGTTTCAACTTTAGTGCGGGCCCCGTGATTTTAAAAGGTTGTGTAGTTAACCTCTGAGGAAGGAAATACCTTACCACTGAAAGATTCAATGTTTCACAAGTTATGTTATTCTAGGTTATTCTAGGAGATTGTGTTTCCATTTTTGTGGGCTGTGTCTACACGGTTTGTATTGATCTCGATTTTTCCTAATAGATTGATTATTGTGCTAGGTAGTGTAAAATGAGACTCCAGGCAAAGCCTATCGACATTTACAGGGGAGCTCAAGCAGTCATGTTATTTATGACGATGTCCTTTTACAAAGACATCACGATTATTGTAAACACATGCGTTCTGGCCGCTGATAGCCAGGATATTGGGTTGTGTCATTGAACTTTGCCATTAGTCCCTTGGACTCTACTAATAAACAGTTTTCCATGATAAGTAACTACTACTTCCTCATGTATGTTGAGAATGGAAGCACTAGGAAGATACAAATGATCACTGACAACCTGCGTTGAGTAGAAAGAATCTGGTCGTGACAACATTCATTTGAGTACTTACACCTCTGGCAGTAGCCAGTTAACACTCATAAGATAAATCTGCAAACCAGTAACCACTACGATTACTTGTATTATTAATAAAAAATTAACTCAGAAGAAATATGTAACACCTGTGACGAAAGGTCTACATGGGGGTGAAGGTTTGGCATATAACCTTGATAGATTGCAGTAGTGGCGACATAGTTTATTTGGTGCTCGTGACCAGCTCACCCTCTTGTCATTGGGATCGTACTTTGTATCCTGCAATTATCATGGACATTCAAAGTGCCCCCGAGGTCCTAGCTTAACAACAAATGCGCCCACAGCAGATGTTACAGCCACATCTGTCGCAAAATCAACAACAACAGGTTATACATCCTCAAAATATATCGTTGCCTATTGAATTAGACCCGACAATGCAAGCACTGGTGCAGATTACAGAATCGCTTCATCAGGTAGACCACTATGCTAAGTTCCATTCAATAAAATCGATTGTTACACCATTTTCTTGAGACCCCGCACTATTCCGCAAATGGCTTATTGACATGGATAAGTTCTCATCCATCATTGACACTGTCGTGGAATATTCTAATCCACATATATAAATTATCAAGTAAATATAAAGCCTAATAAATACATATAATAAAGAAAGGAAGAAGAATGGTAAAGAACAGTGCTGTCACAATGACAGTACTCGAAATCCCCTTTGTTTTATGCTTCGTCTGCAAATTGTAACGTTTCCACGTTAAATATAAGCCACTGCATAAATACAAGCGTTTCCACAACACATTAAAACGGGTATTGCATTTCTAAGAAAAACATTGAGAGGCAGACTGCGTAATGACCTAAATTAATCCTAACATTAATTATATTACGTTACCAAAACGAACGAACAGATGGACTCAAATAGAAAGAGAGAGGGAGGGCTGAAAATCAGGAACGCATGCAACACGCGTCGCGCGATACACAATTACTACTATCACGCGTGTAAGGCCACATGCACTAACTTTTTTTTCAGACGGACAGTGATAAATTCACTACCCTTCCCAGAGTTAGGTTTTTAAATCCTGAAAAACGCTTATAAGGAAAGATGACAATAGATGGGTTTACGTTTGAAAACATTACAGTACCCAGACAGCACATCTTCGAAACAGGAGGTAGAAGAAATTGCATATTTTGAACGCAGCCACTTAGCTCTTTTAAATTTGTTTATTTGGGTTCCTTAGGGCTTGCTGACAAAGAATATGTAAAACGTTACGCAAATAGTCTAGGAATTAACAAGTTATAACCAAAATAAAATAGTGGGGATGCCTGACAGCATGAAATCATTTCTGCTCATAAAATTTTTTTATAACGTGTTTGAAAAAAACCTTGCGTACGGAAATAGCCTACCATGTAAACTCCAAATTGATTGGAGCGCAACAAATATAAGACTAAACACGATTGGTCGGACTATAAATACTATCTTTGGTTGTTAGGGGAGACGTAGGAAGGTAAGATTTTTTCAAACACTTGTCGAAACGTGGCTCCATTGGCCAGACTCGCTGATATAATCACTTAGGAGCGTTAGTTCGAGACCACTAGTTCAAATAAGCTTGATAAAGCAACAGTGCGTTGAAGCCAGCTCATATTTTTGCTAAAATAAAAGCCTGGAACATAAGCAGATGGGAATTTGTGCCAGAATTCATTGCTAGTCAACGTATCTGTGTTTATTCCATGAATTGTGGTAAGCTTGAAACATTCAGTATCTTTTAATGAAAATTGAATGTGAATTGTTAATTTATGCCTGTATATATGTGTAGTTCAGTAGCAAACATGATGTAAAGCCTATAATGCTCCAGCCTGAACAGAAGGTGTCGGAGGAAAGTAAAACGGCATGGAATGGCCAAACAGTACACTGACACCTAGATGATTGACTAGAAAGAAATAATGCTGGAATTGCAGAGGCGTAGTAACCATTAAGGAGGTTAATACTGGTATAAAGTATTTCAGATGAAGCTGACAGTTGGCCTAACGCTCTGAACTCAATGTTTGTGATGTATTGTGCTCAGTGTAAAAAGAGAGTATAAATTAGTTATGACGTAGAAGGTACATCCTTCTTGTTTTCAGGGACCGTGGTCTTGATGGTATTGAGCAGCACCTGGTCAGAGCTTTGCTGAATCCAGAGTCGGACAGCATACTCCTTGGTCCATTTAGCTATCAGTGAGGTGTCTCCAGAGCACAGGGGAGAAATCGAGCAGAGGAGTCTTTTCCTGCCGCCATCACGCAAGATAAGCTGATGTGGCCAGCTGAGCTCAAAATTATGTACCCCCATCTTAAAATAACATTGTAACATAAACTTAAGAGGGGAAGTAAATTGTTTTAATATCAGGAACTGAGAACATCTCCAATACGAGTTCCAATAAAGACAAACTATTGAAGTCATGATGACAAATACCAACAGAGCTTGAACAAAACAAAACCAGTATTACCTCATATTACTACTACACAACTGACACACATAGGATACTATTAATAATATATGTCACTACAATATTCATATTGATAAATTCTGTACATATAACTTGTAATTAAAATTGATTGTGATTCCTGGTTCCCTTTGTATTTGAATCAGGACACATATTCATTCATGACAACAATGAATACATATTGTTATTTGAAAAGTTATCAGTGACTCCTTTAAGATATCCTTGTAGAGTGTTTTATGTATGTGAGTGTCACAGTGTTGTCAAGTGTGGTGGAATAAATTAAAGTGTTTATCTGTCTGTTGTTGTTATGACTTACACTTCATCATACACATACCCTAGACATACAACGTAGTCATCACACTATTCCAGAATAATTCTGACTGAGATATATTTATATGTGGCAGCAAGTAAGGTTATCTATAATACACTACTCTTATTAGATATAGATACCTTCACAGCTGATCTCAGTCAGTACACTAAGTCCCCTATAAATATTTATAACATCCCACTTCACCACAGACACAGCTACTGATTCTGACCGCAAGCGAGTTGCCTTTTTATCTTCTGATGGGTTGGTTACAGACTTTCTACGTCGTCGCAGTAAAGCCTTCCCACAGGAAACGATCATCGTCCAAGATGGCGGAGAGACAATGCAACCTTCAACGATCATCAACGCTCATCTTATTCACACAATGTACCACAAAATGACTCATTTCACAGGAACGAAGACAAGAGACACAATCGACACACTATCCCAGTGAATTCGCATCCTTTTCCAGTTCACCATGTTAATCAGATTACATGTTACAATTGTGGGATGATTGGACATATCGCACGCAACTACAGACAACAATCACAATATCGCAGTCGACAGCCATTCAACGATCCTCAACAAAGGACTTCCAACAATTATTCCCGTGGTCAAACTCAATTCAATTCATCTCAGTATACCAATAACCACTTTCAGGGAAACGCGCGAACCACTCATTAGTGGAGACGATAGTGAAGGGTTCGCATCATCAGTCTCATACATGGCGGAATCACCAGCTACGCTCTACAACCAAGAACACTACGAAACAACATTGTACAAATTCAACTAACACCGATATACGACAAAACAACTGTGATGTAATACCTGACCCCAGTTCATGCCTAATTACCATCGCACGTAACACATACAGGGCACTTATTGATACTGGTGCTACTATCAGTCTAATTAGTGAAAAATTATATCACAAAATACATCGTCACGTACGTTTTAGTCCTTCTCATACCTATATGGCTTCGGTAACAGGACAAGTATTGAAAGCTATTGGTACTGCACATATCGACTTCTACATCGGATCACAACGACTTTGTCACCCATTCATCATCATAAGGTCCATGTCTAGGAACCTCATTATCGGTCGAGACTTCCTCACCCAACACGATGTCAGAATTTATTTCGATCTTCATAAAGTCAGAGTTAATTGAGAATATGTTCCACTGCAGGATGATGTGCATATAGCGTCGTTGGTTCGTTTAACGGCACCGGTTACCTTACAGCCCCAGTCACTTACAATAGTCAAGGGTAGGATAAAGACATCTCCATATATCCACATAGGAGAACCTGTTTGTATCAATGGACTATCAGACACAGATATCAATGATGATCCTCATATCATCATCACCGACGGTATAGTTGAAGTCTCCACTCATCGTGATTTCCCCTTGATGATTGTTAATGCTTCAGGAAAGATAACATCCATTGCTCGTGGTGCCATAATTGCACAAGTTAAAGCACAGAATCCTGTTCCTACTTCACCACAATTATCGGACGTACAGCTGCCACACACACAATTCGAAGATGTTCCTTTTAGTTCTCTCCATAATCCCCACCCCTCAAGTCTACCCCCACAACCTAACCCATGATATTCCCATGACCCATGTCCTCTAAATCATAAGCATACAAAGATATATTATTCAAACCCGACACTAAATGATTTGTATGATGGATATCGTCGTCAGAGATTTAGCGACTATCGAACAGTAGGTCGATCAACCGACTTCCACTCTGATGCTTATGCGGACATCATTGATCAAGATATTTTACGCTTTGCTCATAGACACCCCAGACACAAGTTGTCTTCACGAAACATAATATCTCATGGGAACGCTAAGCGAAACTTGCGATATGCAAACACCATGAATAAGGATATCGGCAGAACTTTTAATAGACGAACTATTCCCCCACAAGTTCATAGACAGCCCTGTTTCCAAACAGGTGAGGTTGACGTTATTACCAGATCACATACACCTCGTCCACAAGCCAGTATTTTGCCATCCACTAGAATAGACCAGTTGATGGAACAACTAAATACGTGCGAACCACATATCCAGCGTTTACAATGATTTATTCGCAAACACCAGAATATCTTTGCTCTTTCTGACATGGAGCTTGAGCGAACATCCACTGTCGCGATTGACATACCTACCATTTCTGACGTTCCCATCCATCTTAAACCCTACCATACTCCTTTAAAGAATCGGGAAATCGTAGAAAAGGCTATTAATGAGATGTTAGATGCAGGAGTCATTGAAAGATCCCGCTCACAATGGTCCGCGCCGGTTGTTATTGTCAACAAAAAGTTTGGGTCACACAGATTTTGCTGTGACTACCGGGCGCTCAACAAGATCACGCGTACTATTTCCTATCCGCGACCACGAGTCGACGACATATTAGACACCGTTGGGAAGTCCACGTGGTTCACTACCCTCGATGCACGCTCCGGGTTCTGGTGTATACCTATGACTCAAGATGCAAAAGAGAAATCTACATTTTGCACCCACATCGGCAGTTACTCTTGGAACGTCATGCCGTTTGGTCTCAAAGGCAGTCCTGCGACTTATATGTCAATTATTGATGAAGTACTTAGAGGAATGCAAGACTTCGCCCTAGCGTATATTGATGATATTTTAATTCATACTGCTGGGTCAATTGAAAATCATCTAGAACATGTTGAAAAAGTTTTTCAACGCCTTCGACTACACCAAATCAAATTGAAGTTGAGCAAATGTACTTTCTTAAAGGACGAAACTAAATATCTAGGATTTATTATCAACAGCAAGGGTATAAGACCTGATGATGATAAGGTAGCCGCCATTCGTGACATGCCTACTCCTAAAACGGTTCGACAGGTCAGAGGATTTCTGGGTTGCTGTTTTTATTATCGCAAGCACATTATAAATTTTTCCCGTGCTGCTGCCCCAATAATTAATCTAACAAAGAAATATGCTAGATTTAGATGGAACGAGACTTGTCAACAGGCTTTTGATTATTTGAAAAATTCTTTGACCGCCATTCCTCTTCTAGCGCACCCAGATACGTCCAAACCAATGATATTATATACGGACGCCTCCGATAATGCTGTAGGTGCATGCCTAGTACAGAATTGCGACCCACATGAAGTTCCGATTCTGCCCCACATTCCAAACGAGAAACAAATTGCTTTCATTTCACATGCCCTGAGCCGCTCACAACGAAAATGGACCACTACTGAAAAGAAAGCGTTTGCGATCCATTTGGAATTTTACTTACGATGTACTATCATCACTGTCAAGGCGGACCATCAGCCTCTAGTCAATTGGTTGTCCAAGACTAGAGAGCAACCTAAGAAACTTCAAACTTGGGCTCTTAATCTACAGTCCTACGACATTCAGATAGAATACATTGCAGGCTCGCTTAACACATGCGCTGATCTATTGTCTAGAATTCCTTACCCTGTGGATACCCCAGATAAACCATGTACCACACGTACGAAAGCTGAATTAACTGACATTAACGACAATAGTAAGGAAGTTAACCTTCTTGATTCTGCCCGAGTTGATGACACGACTCCGGAAGACATACCCGTTATTGATGATGACATTTCTACACTTAATATGCCGTTGGAACAAGCTAAAGATCCAGTGCTTGCCAAATTGATCAAACAAATGAAAACTGACCCAGAGAAATGCAAACATTTCGTCATCTTTTCCGATGATGATGTACTCTACTATGTTGATGAAAAGTCTGATATTACATTGAGAACCTGCATTCCTCATCATCTAGTTCCGAAAATAATGATCCAATTTCACGATAAAAATTGACATTTAGGTCGAGACAAAACTTTGGATGTTATAAAAAGAAGATACTATTGGGACTCATTATCTCGAGACGTGATTGAGTATACATCGAAGAGCAAGATCTGTAAGATACGCAACATGAAATCCACCAAAGTTCCAATACAACAAATGACTCCCTCTAATTTCCCCATGGAAGTAGTCAGTCCTGACTTATCTGGTCCCTACCCGGTCACTTTGTCAGGCAACAAATATATCCTCCATGTTGTTGACCAGTATTCTGCTTGGCCAGAATGCTTTCCGCTTAAAGATGCCACTTCCATTTCCCTCATTGATTTGTTCCTTACCGAATTTATTCCCAGACATGGTTACCCTGCTAGAGTGATTACTGACAATGGTAAACAGTTCATAGGAAATCCGTTTCGATCGACCTTAGAGACACTGTACATCAAGCACACGACGACTAGTTACTATCATCCTCAACCCAATGGGAGGAATGAACGTATGCACGCTACGCTCCACGATATTTTGGCAAAGTATATTGCAGGGAACTCTCAATATTGGGACGTACATCTACACCATGCATTGGAAGCATTGCGTTTTAATGTTAATGACACTACAGGATATTAACCATTCTTCCTCATCTATGGCCGAGAACCAGTATTCCCTATTGATCACTTACTCGCTCCTCGACGGAAATATCTAGGAGAAAATCCAATTGAGATGATCCTTCAGCAGAAACATCGAGCACACTGTATAGCACATAAGAATGCAACAAAGGCATTTAACAAACGTGCATTATTACGTAACAGGGATGCAACTCTGGACGGTTACAGAGTCCTCGAACAGACTTCTCCTACAAATTATATCCTATGGCACGAGAGACAGAATGTTACTATGAAAGGTCACGTTTCTCAAATCAAATTAGATGATCACCGACCTGTTGAAATTTCACACCTTCGCTCCTCACGACCTGTCAGGAAATCCACCCTTTGCCCTTATGCGTCTTCCATCTCACTTGCCTCTAGCATTGATGACATGTCCCCACAACCAACTGCCCCCACGTTAGTCAGAGAAACGATAGAACGATATCGACGCGAACGAGATAACTCATCTGAAGAGGATGACATTCCTTTACAAGAGCTCCGATAACGGATCCAACACCGCAATGACCGTTTACTCCATGACAATGAACCACGAACAGAGGATACACCTCCAAATGTTGAACACTCTGGTTTGATGCCATCCACAGTTACTGATCCACCACATTCATCAACTGTCCATTCGGATTCTTATGCAACCATCACAGAAAACTCTTGGCAAGATATTACGCCTGACCAGACAACACATCTTGTAGCCTCTGATGATGATGATTCCTATATTGTTCCCATGGACACACATTCCAGAACAGCCATTAAACGCCACTATTCGTCATCGTCTGACGATTCTGTTCCTTTAGCAAAGTTGATTCGTCCCTCACATGAACATGTTCGTGTACAGATTCGCAGAAAGCGTCGTTCAATGCATTCCAACCGTCACGACAGTACTGAACCATGTACTGCTGATCGTCACGTTGCTCATTTCACAGCAACTGCTTCACATCCTAAAGGACACACGTACGATCAGCGCCTGTCATCGAAGGAAATTGCCTGTTTGGAACTGGCACAAATGTTTTTTTTAACAAGCACTAACTTTTTGCAATACATTTTTTTTCAATTACAGGTTGACAATGGTTAGTTCATTTCTTCTCTAAGCCTTGCAGTTTGCGATAGTCGTCCGCACCAAGACGTACAGCCGACTACTTGGGCGAGATGCAACATTATTTGAGAAGTCAAAGATGCCTCCGACTTCTCTTCCACATGGACTATTACTTTAGTCGCCTCCCTGGAACTATTACGAACAGAGTTACAAGACATATTACATTATGTTGTTATGATTGAACAGTATATTACTGCGACTATGCAGCTTTATAGTAGATTGAATATTATTCCTTACGTTGATATTTTTTGGCCATGTCACATAGAGAGTTAATACGGTTACGACAGACTCTCACCGCATTGTAAACTAGATTTCAGGCTCTATGTAATGAACATAGATAGCGCAGAGCTATCATTTCTTTTGTAGGACAGGCTCTCCAACTTTTTACTTGGAACGTTCACGGAGGTTAATATTAATAGTCTCACTTCACAAGTGTGGACTATAGCTGCAAATCAACAGCTCATCTATCATGTTTTTAACGCCAGCCTCACAATTGTAAACAACACTTGTACGGCTGTTAATTCAAATCGGTTAAGTATTAATTTGTAGCAGGTATTATTACACAACTTGTAAATTTTTTTTTCGGATTTTCTTTATTGTTGAGTTGTATGATGCTACTCAACGTACTGATATGTTTGTGCGACATTATTTTTTCTATTTGTTATGTAATATGGTTAAGAATAGAGATGTATTTTTTTCTTCATGTCACACACTATCACTACTTTTGAAAGCCACATAGACTCATTATATACACATCATTTACCACTTACACTATTATCTTACACGGACCTTCATCTCTTCACACAGATACCCTCTATACTCCCACATACATTATGTAGAGCATTGCTCAGAGTTCACAATGTTTTATCTTTGTACGATGCTTTTGGTACTAGTGCACATTCCTTTAATGGTTACTGATATTACAAGTGCATTATATTGGATACATGACATTCCTATGCCTCTTGCATCTCACATATCATTTGTTGCCACTTCTCGCTCGCACCCTTGCAACATACGACATCTTCACTTATGCTATTGCAATTAACCACGCACACACCCATGGTGCATTTACTTTTGCGTTACAATGCTCTTGATGATATTACTAATACTTTTGAATTTTTAGGTATGATATGTCAGCCATTGTATCATATCGGTAAAATATTTTCATGTTCAATTGGTGTTTTTTATGAATGATTCCATACAAACTCCTGTACATTGTATCGTGGAATATTGTCCAGTTCGACGTCTATTCAGAGCTATAGAGTTCAACCAGTTGTCGTTACTCCTCACTTCAGACGTTTCATATGGACTCTCCTATTTGGTTGTTTATTATATTTCTAGGATATATGTATCGCACTTATTGAGATTCCTGTTGATATGAAGTATGATATCCCTGAAGTTATTCCATTACAGGCTCTTCATGCTCCCCAACCTATGTCCACTGGCCTGACATGCTATCCTACTTTGTCCTTTCATTAAATGTTTATATTATTAGACCTCATTGATTTTGTTTAGGTCTATGCTGTATTCATATTGACCATGATTGTTTTGACATGATATTTTGTTTTATGGTTTTTGGTTTATATTTGAGTTTGCTATGTACATATTTTTGGGTTTTGATAGAATTAAAATGTCTCCCGTTAGGATACATTTTTGTAGCCCCGGGACGTATGTCACCGGATGGCCTACGTTAACGCAAGCTAGCACGTTAACAGTAGTTATAAGAAATAGCAAAAGATCGTGAGCAAGATTAGTTGATAACAAAACATCACTGGTCCAGCATGACCAATGAAATCGTCGATGGCTATTTTTGACCACGGCAGTCAGAACACAGCTCAGTCACGCATTTCACAGTTCAGTGATGTAGACGTGTTTACGGGAGAGGTTTCAACTTTAGTGCGGGCCCCGTGATTTTAAAAGGTTGTGTAGTTAACCTCTGGGCAAGGAAATACCTTACCACTGAAAGATTCAATGTTTCACAAGTTATGTTATTCTAGGGTTATTCTAGGAGATTGTGTTTCCATTTTTGTGGGCTGTGTCTACACGGTTTGTATTGATCTCGATTTTTCCTAATAGATTGATTATTCTGCTATATAATGTAAAATGAGACTCCAGGCAAAGCCTATCGACATTTATAGGGGAGCTCAAGCAGACATGTTATTTATGACGATGTCCTTTTACAAAGGCATCACGATTATTGTAAACACATGCGTTCTGGCCGCTGATAGCCAGGATATTGGGTTGTGTCATTGAACTTTGCCATTAGTCCCTTGGACTCTACTAATAAACAGTTTCCCATGATAAGTAACTATTACTTCCTCGTGTATGTTGAGAATGGAAGCACTAAGAAGATACAAATGATCACTGACAACCTGCGTTGAGTAGAAAGAATCTGGTCGTAACAACATTCATTTGAGTACTTACACCTCTGGCAGTCGCCAGTTAACACTCATAAGATAAATCTGCAAACCAGTAACCACCACGATCACTTGTATTATGAATAAAAAATTAACTCAGAAGAAATATGTACCATCTGTTACGAAAGGTCTACATGGGGGTGAAAGTTTGGCATATAACCTTGATAGATTGCAGTAGCGGCGACATATTATTTATATACCGTTCCATGTACTCTAGTGTTTTACAATTTGCTAAGATTATGTTGGTAGCTTTGCTTATGATCTTTGATAAGTGGGAGTCAGTTTTTGGCACTTTTAGTTTCCATGGTGGCATCTTTGCTTTATACTGAGTACTACTGTTTATCATATTAAATAGTTTTGGGTGTTGATCACCTTCGTCCATTGTTTTCCACCCTGGCCGGTATCTGTTATGGTTTAGTGGAATGTGGCCTATGTACTGGTTACTGCTATCAAAGGTTTTGTGTGCTGGGTGAGATAGATCTTTTGCCCAGTAGTTGGACCTCAGCTCTTTTCTCCTTAGCTCCAGTGGTATAATGCCTAGCGCTACTTCTAATGCCTCTGCTGATGTTCCCTTTGAGGCACCTGCTATTATTGACAGTGCCTGGTTTTGGACTGTCTAGTTTTTTTTCTTTTAGCTCGTGGCGGCTGATGCATAGACAACACTGGCATAGTCAAATTTGCCCCTAATAAATGATTTATAGAAGGCTAACATTGTCATATTGCAGGTTCCCCAGCCACTTCCTTTCATATATCTTAGCATGTTAGTAAGGCCCCTACTGATTTGCACTAATAGGTATATGTGTTTATTCCAGTGTAGTTGCTGGTTTAGTACCTGCTACAATCTAGGTTTACTGGTTTCTCACTGAATGTAATTAAACGTTAATGTTATTAGTCTGTTTACACCCACTGTTACGAGTGTACTGGTTCGGTCTATATCATCGCCACACAGGCTAATTCAATATATGTGTGCTGCTGTCCTGTCACTGTGTCTGGAATGTTGACCTGGGTGTGTGTTGATATGATCGCACACCACAGTACGTACATAAGAGTACATTCAGGAGTCAAAAAGGGTTGCAAACGACTAGAACAGTTCGATACTGTTTATTCCGTACAACACAGACACGATGACATAAATGACACACATTCGACAGCAAAACACGAATCATATAATTTCCACATTGCATTAAATATATATAATACGGCCTGTCCACATCCTGGCCTAAACAGTACTTCAATACTCAATAAAGCCTGCACCACACGGCAGCTATAATAATGTTCATATGGCCTAAACAGTACTTCAATACTCAATAAAGCCTGCACCACACGGCAGCTATAATAATGTTCATATGGCCTAAACAGTACTTCAATACTCAATAAAGCCTGCATCACACGGCAGCTCTAATAATCTTCATATGGCCTAAACAGTACTCCAATACTCACTAAAGCCTGCATCACACGGCAGCTATAATAATCTTCATATGGCCTAAACAAATCTTCAATACTCAATAAAGCCTGCACCACACGGCAGCTATAATAATCTTCATATGGCCTAAACAGTACTTCATTACTCCATAAAGCCTGCAACACACGGCAGCTATAATAATCTTCATATGGCCTAAACAGTACTGCATTACTCAATAAAGCCTGCAACACACGGCAGCTATAATAATCTTCATATGGCCTAAACAGTCTTCACTGCAGTTTATCAAATAGGCTGTACACACAGCGAAATATATAAGTCGACATTTTCTCAAATCCTACGTAGGCATACATTATCCAAAAAACACTGGGACCCGACCTACACGGTCCACGCCCAAAACACCACTCCCCAAATCACACACTAGTCCCACCAAAAAAACCCGTCACGAGATTCGGTTGTCTTGAACACCGTTCTCGATAACACATGCAGACTAGCGAGCTATTCACATAACTCAAAACAGTACAGAATAAATACATTAAACAGCGTTCACACGCTTATCTGTACTCTGTCACCCGAAAAATAGGAAAAGATAATTCTATCCTAAAGTCAAACAAGTATCCGCTTAATCAAGCGTTGCAACTCGAAATTTAATATGTTCAAAACTATATTATTTTTAATTACACGCCCTCTACTGAAGATCATTCCTACTGTTTTTTTAACGTTTAGATTAAATCCCCACTTGTGCATCCAGTCGGATACTTTATCTATTTGTTTTTGTACTTTTTTATAGAGGAATGGGAGATTTCTTCCCGTTCTCCATATCGCAGCATCATCTGCAAATTGAGAAAGGTTTTTTTTTAAGTCTTTAAACTCGTCGCCTAGGTCGTTGACCATAATTGTGAAAATAGAAGGGGATATTACTGATCCCTATGGGATTCCATTCTGTTGTTCATAAACCTCAGATCTATCACTGTTTATTTGTACCGTGAAGTATCTATCATGCAGAAAGTTTTCTAAATAATTGTAAGTTCTGCCTACTATACCTAATTTTCTGATCTTATATATTGCACCCTCCCTCCAACACTCACCATATGCTCTTGCTACATCCGATCTGATATTTATCGTGACAATAAATAGTCAGTGAAAAGACCAGACTTGTCTGAGAATGTAGACAATGAAAGAGCCAAGCAGACTATCTCTTAAGCAAATGATAAGATACTGTTTTGGGATTTCTGACGATATAAAAAAATATTTTTAGGGAGGAAAACACGCAGACAAAATGATATGTACTTTTGTATATTTAAAAAAAAAAGCGGGGTGTAGAAAAACGTCTAGACGAAGTGTATTTATTAAAATTGTAGAAACTTAAAACCATTACGTTATACAAGAAATGCAAAAACGATCGAATATAAGAGACAAAGGGACAGATATTGAGAAACGGACTGACCTGATTGTTCGCATTAGAGGAGAATTTTGAAAAATCTAATAGATTATAAAGGAGCACAGTGAGTCGCTGGATGGTGTTATCAAAAAATTATGATATTCAGCAACACATTTTTTAAAAATTTAAGTCAAAGATAGTTCCATAGGGGAGTGATGTGTTAGAGACATCACAATACTAGGTCCAGCTTTCCTTTTTTATGGTGAGGTGACCAGTTCCCTTCTTCACAGCCGTTTACTTTCCCTAACTCATAAGCAAAGTCAGGTACTCATTTAAAGGTAAATAGACTGGAGCATGACGTATCCAGCTTTCAATCCTGGAACCCAGCAACTCCGCTGCGAGGGAAAAGCGCCCTAACAGCTTAGCCAATCACACGCTCAATTTTTGTAAATAAGAATATAAAAAGTGAGGATGAAAATAAGGAAAAAGTTCTTCATCGTGAATTGATGTGTAGAGAGAGAGCCAGAGTAACAGAAAGTGTTGTAAATTTTATGAGGAAAGATAAGAATTAGACCGAATATTATACATTAAAAAAGAGTCTTTAAATTATATATATGTATAATGTCACAGCGTTATTTCGCAGTGCATTTAATGTCGCGTGTTCGGCGATAAGCCAGTCGGCGAAGGCCGAGGTTAGCTGAACTGGTGGGTCATGTGACTACCGGAAGTCGGGGAGAAATGCGCAAAATTAGTCAGTGAGAATTTAATTTTTGTCCGGGAAGGACGTTTTTCCCTTATGCCAGCGAGATCGCTGTGGGATATATATTGTACACTGTAAACTGAGTGCCTGCCATATTTTCGGACATTGGTGCTAATTACGTTGTTAAGTCTAGAGCAGTATAGGGTCTAGATTGCATTGTCTACAAGCCGTAGTTGAAAAGATGTCGATGATTTTGAGTGTGTCATTGTCATAGTTTTGCCGCTCAGTTGAGCGATATTTACAGCAGTCATTTTGTATAGTTTGTACCTTCGTGTATTGAGGTGATAATTTAAGCTGCTAAGGCAGGTTTACAGTGGTTTTCTCATTATTGTATTTGATGCGTTTGATGGCCGTGTGAGACCTTATTGTGTGTGTAGATTATTAAAGGGAAGTACCTGTTGAAGGTGTTTATTACTTTTGTCAGCCAGAAGTGTGTGGTCATACCCTTAGTAGGGCGAGCCTATATTTGTTATTATAAATCCACACAGCAGCGGTGTAACCCGTGGAGTGTTCTCCATGATAAGTGGTTCCTGACAGCTAGGGAGCTCTTATCCGGTTCTTTTGTGAGCCTAAAGGCCGTGGGGCCAATATTTCACATTATAGAAGGCTAGAAGTTTCTGTGCACACATATGAGAAGTTTATAGTCCCGTTATGTACATTTCTTCATGTTTTCCAGTGTTTACGGCAATGTGTTTTGTTAGTCAGTATCAGTGAACTGTTTTCATTCACGCGTTAACCCGTTCGCGGTATTTGACCTAGTTTGAAAAGAGGGCACAGTGGAAGGGTAGCGTTGTCAATACAGATAATATTTGACATTTATTGTGTTCGATGGTGGTTTTGGAAAGTTCACTTTTGTGCTAGGTTTTTTAGTTATGGATAACAGGGGTGCCACAAGGTGTAGAGTAAACTTGCAGCTGGTGTCGAGTATCAGAATTTGATATATTACAAGGCGTACATTGTATCTTAGTGCTAGAAAGTTGGTGATACAGACGGAGCAGCGGAGGTTAGTTGTGCAAGGTGTCAATATAGTTGGTCCTTGTAGGGCTTTGGGCTTCTGTGCCTGACTGTGGTGTCGGCATAGTAGATTAGAATTTCTTGTGTGATTGGTGGTAGTATTTGGGCTCTTGTGCTTGACTGTGGTGTCAGCAGTGGAGATTAGAACGTCGGTATTTATTGGTATTGGTAGTGTCAATAGTGGCGGGGGCATCTTTCGGCCTCCGGTGCTTGACTGTGGTGTCAGCAGAAGAGATGAGAACGTCTGTATTTGGTTGGTATTTGTAGTGTTGATAGTGGTGGTGGCATCTCAGGGTGTGTGCAATTCCTCTTATCGAGATCATGTTCTAGATCATCGCAACTATTGATGTGCACGTAGCCGACCAGCAGTAGTGTCATCGTTCGTAGTGCTCTACATACCTGGTGAACAATACGTTTCGTTCCTGCGTTCCTGCCAAGTTCTGACGTCATCATGCCTTACCGATGTGCTTTTCCAGAGGGAGTCTACCCATGCCTCGATCGGGGTCCCAGTACCGCTTGATGGCATGCCAGTTACTGAAGTCTGCTGATCTGCGTGGTTCTGGAATATACTGTGCTGAAGAGTGAAGGCTGCTGGGTTCCTGAAGTGACGTAGTGTGTTGAACTGTGTGTATATATTATACGCATCACAGTACCAAAGAACTTGGTCGTTATTATCTGGCACGTATAGTAGTGAAGACGTCTTGTCAAGAGGACATTATTGCGTTTACGGTCGTTATTCTTGTTGTGGACAGTTCTGTGATACCACCGCGAAGAACATTGTTCACTGTTTGGATGCTGTTCGTAGAGACTGGTTTGTGCTGTTTTCAACTACCATCATCTGAGTCTGAGGAGCTACGCGGAGGTGCATCGCTGGATCGACAGTTAAGTTATTGTTTGTATTTCTGTGTAAAGGGATTTGATGTATTTATTTATTTATTTATTTTTTTATTTCTCTTTTTTTCCCTTTCAATCCCGTCTCCCTTTTCTGTCTATGCATCTGGTACAATTTATCATACAGTCTGGTCTTCTAGATTAGTGGGACCTTTCTGTTGGGGTCGTCTCATGTTAGCATAAAGCAATAATCATTTTTCTGTTCCTTTTACAACGCCTATTCCTTGAGGTATTCTTATTTGTTTTGCCTTTCTTTCCTTTTTTTCGCTTTCTTTGTAGAGACTTAGTCTGTGACTTTATATGTTGTTAGTTGGTTACGTGGGATCTGTTACTCTAAATTCCTTTCACTTGGGGTCATTGTTTTATCCATAGTGTATATAGTTTTATATTATATGGTACAGTGTTATTATTGCTTGAATGTATTTAGTGTGATTTTCGGTGGTATGGTTTAGTTAGTGGCTAGTTAGGGTGATAGCTCTCAGCACTTCATTGTTACGTGTAGTTGTTGTTCTAGTCTGCTGTGTTTAATGTTATAGTTGTGAGTTCAAGGGTGGACGGGTGGAGAGTTTAATTCTTTCTTTTCTTACTTGTTGCTATACAGAACTTCTACAAGTCTTGCAGAAATTATGTGAGGACAGCAAACCATTAGTCAGAAGAGCTCAGGACCACCACTGGTGTAAGACAAGGTGATTTCCTGTCACCTTATATTTTCATACTCCTCAAAGCATGTAAGGAAAGAACAAGAAAGTATTCAGTGGGGTACTGGAAGGTGAGACACGTCTGTATTTCAGAGCTGGCATTTGCTGATCATGTTGCCCTGATTGCTAAAGTCTGCAAGTCTGGAAGGAAGAGCTGGAGAAGAGAGGGATGGTCATAAGCAGCTCTAAATCAAAATCCATGGTGATATCTTACTTACTTACTTAGTCGTTACTCTTCTACCGTGAGGTGTAGAGGTTTGGAAGAGAGAGCGCCAGACTATTCTATCAGCTGTCTTCTTCCTGGCCTGGTTCCATTCTAGTCCTCGGTCCTTCAAAGATTGTCTAATGTTGTCCTCCCAGCGGAAGAGCGACTCTGGGTCGTCCTGGAGGTCTGGATCCCTGGCTCTTTGTTTCCCATGCTTGTCGTGGTAGCCGATCTTCTCCCATTCTGCAGACATGGCCAAACCATCTTAGTTGGAACTGTTCTATTTGGGTCTGCAGTGGGTGGGATTTTAGGCCTTGACGTATCGTCTGGTTGCGGACCATGTCTCTTCTTGTTACTTCAACCACCTTCCTCAGATACCTCATTTCTGAGGTTTGGATCTGGCTTTTGTGGGTTGTAGTCATTGCCCATGACTCGCATCCATATGTCAAGACTGGGACATAGGTGGAGCGGTATACAGCCATCTTCGTTTTCTAATCAACCTCTTTCTTGCTGAGGAATCCTCGATTTATGGCCTGATAAAGTCTCCCAGCCGCTGCTTTTCGAGTGGCCAACTCTTCGTTGATGCCCCCCTTTCGGTCTATAATAGCTCCGAGATATTTAAAGTGGTCGACCTGCTCCAGGACCTGTTCTCCCAACTTAATCTGATGTTTTCTTTCTTCTCGTGATATCACCATGAATTTTGTTTTAGAGCTGCTTATGACGATCCCTCTCTTCTCCAGCTCTTCCTTCCAGACTTGCAGGTTGGATTGGAGATGTGTCTCTGATTTAGCAATCAGGACAACATTATCAGCAAATGCTAGCTCTGAAATACAGACCTGTCTCATCTTCCAGTACCCCACTGAATACTTTCTTGTTCTCTCCTTACATGCCTTGATGACATCTTCCATGAGAAGTATGAAAAGATAAGGTGACAGTATATCACCTTGTCTTACACCAGTGGTGGTCTTAACTCTTCTGACTTATAGTTTGCTGTCCTCACATAATTTCTGCAAGACTTGTAGAAGCTCTGTATAGCATGTATCAGAGGTGCTGGAATGTTCTTCCTTGCCAAACAGTCCCAAAGTTTGCTCCAGGGGACCCTGTCAAACGACGTTTCCAGATCTATGAAACAAAGATGGATCTCACTCTTGTACTCAAGGGCCTTTTCACTCAGCCGCCTGAGTGTGAAGATTAGGTCTTGAGTACTTCGGTTTGCTCGGAATCCGCACTGGGCTTCATCCAATTGTGGCTCAGCTAGGCATCGGAGTCTCTGCTCTAGGATTCTAGAGTAGATTTTACCAGGGACACTGAGAAGGGATATGCCTCTGTGGTTTCCACATTGTCGATTGTCACCCTTTTTTGAAAATCGGTGTTATGATGGCAATCTCCCAATCCTTTGGTATGGCCTTGTTGTACCATGCTGCTTGTAGGACCCTTAGGAGTAATAGATCGCCTGATGCTCCCATGTACTTAACCATTTCTGGTGTTATACCATTATGCCCTGCTGCTTTGCCCATCTTGATTTTCTCCAGTGTTGCCATCAGTTCTTCCATCTTTATGTCATCTTCATCACCATTTGTATCCTCTTCTGTGCTAGTGGTTATCATTTCTGATGCTCTACCTTGCTCACCATCGAGGAGTTCTGAGAAATATTCTTTCCATCTTTCCATTACTTCCTTCGGGGCAGTAAGCAATTTGCCTTGCTTGTCCTTTATAAATTTAAGAGGGCATTGTTTTTCCTTCCTCGTGTTCTTTAGGGTCTTATAGAACAATTTCTGGTTTTCTTGCGCATCCTTTTCTAGCTTTTCTCCAAATTCTTCCCAGGACTTCTGTTTTGCTGCTAGCACCTTGTTCTTTGCTTCTGTTCTGAGTATCACATATTCTCTATATTTCTCTATTTGTCCTGCTGTGTTTTTAGCTCCTAAGTATTGTTTCCGTGCCATTTTTTTCTCTCTTATTTTCTCTTTGACTTCCTCTGTCTACAAAGGTGTCCTCTTTCTCTTGTTCCCAAGTCGGACTTCACCACATGCTTCTGCAGCAGCTGTCTTTATGATGTCTTTGAATTTAAGCCACAGGGTTTCCAAGTCATCAGGTTGTTCTTCTGTGTTTCTCACCACTGTAGCAATAAGCCCCTGATATCTGGTCTTAATTTCTGGATCTTGCAGCTTGTAGGTCTTAATGCTCATTTCTTCCGTTCGTTTACTTGGTTTCTTGCGTGGTGCTGGGCAGTTCCTAGGCTGAGCAACTCTTTCAATTGTTCTTTTAATTGTAAGCAGGTAGTGATCACTTCCAATCTCTGGCCCCCTCCAGACTCTAGCATCCCGGACATATTTGAATGAGCTCCTCCTAACAATGGCATAGTCGATCACTGACTTCTCATTCTTTGTTGGTTCACACCTAGTGTATGCATGTATGCGCTTATGGGGGAACTTTGTGTTGGTAATGATCAGATTCTGCTCACTGCAGAATCTGAGGAGTCGCCTTCCATTGTCATTGAGAGTATCTTCTCCATATCTTCCGATAACTCCACCCCATCTAGCATGGTCATTTCCAACTCTGGCATTGAAATCTCCGAGCATGATAATTTCATCTAGGCAGTCATCCACTGTCCTTTGAAGCAGCTCGAAGAATTCTTCCTTGACCTCTGTTCTCTCATCCTCATTTGGCCCATACACTATGACCAGGTTGACTATGGTTTCTCCTTCTTTTAGTTTTACAACCATAATGCGCTCCGAGACAAAGTTCCATCCCTTGATACTATTTTTCTTGTTTTTGGCCACAATGCAACCCACGCCCCCTTTAGCTCTTTCAGATGTGGGTACACCACTGTATAGCAGAGTGTTGCCATCGAGATCCATGACTCCTTGTCCCTTTTTCTTTGTTTAGGTAATAGCCAGGATTTGTAGTTTTGCTTTCCTCATCTCTTCCATCAGCTCCTCTTCTTTTCCATTTATACTTCTTGTGTTCCATGTTCCATAAGTCGTAGTCCGTAGTCCGTTCCAGTTCGTCGCCTTTAGAATCAGTCAGGTTTTCTCTCTTATATTGCTTGTAATCATAGTTTAAGACACACAGGTGATTGGCCTGTTGTGCCTTTGCAGGGTGGAGGGGCTGCCTCCTTACGGCCTCCATGAAGGCCGCCCTCCTTCTTTTTCATCAGAGCTTGGGACCGGCATAGGCGGAGTTCATGGTGATATCACGAGAAGAAAGAAGACATCAGATTAAGCTGGGAAAACAGGTCCTGGAGCAGGTCGACCACTTTAAATATATCGGAGCTATTATAGACCGAAAGGGAGGCATCAAAGAAGAGTTGGCCACTCGAACAGCAGCAGCTGTGAGACTTTTTCGGGCCATAAATCGAGGATTCCTCAGCAAAAGAGAGGTTGGTAAGAAAACGAAGATGGCTGTATACCGCTCCACCTATGTCTCAGTCTTGAAATATGGATGTGAGTCATGGGCAATGACTACAACCCACAAAAACCAGATCCAAACCTCAGAAATGAGGTATCTGAGGAAGGTGGTTGAAGTAACAAGACGAGACATGGTCCGCAACCAGACGATACGTCAAGGCCTAAAATCCCACCCCCTGCAGACTCAAGTAGAACAGTGCCAATTAAGATGGTTTGGCCATGTCTGCAGAATGGGAGAAAATCGGCTACCACGACAAGCATGGGAAACAAAGAGCCAGGGATCCAGACCCCCAGGACGACCCAGAGACCACTGGGAGGACAACGTTAGACAATCTTTGAAGGACCGAGGACTAGAATTAAACCATGGTGAGGAGGAAGACATCCGATAGGATAGTCTGGCGCTCTCTCTTCCAAACCTCTACAACTCACGGTAGAAGGGGAACGACTAAGTAAGTAAGTAAGGAATGGATCTGCAGATAGCCGATCATCCGACTCTGATGCGCGATCTTCACCAGCTAGTAGCCCCAGCAATAGTCCACGCGAGGAGTCAAAACCGGAACGCAGATGTTCCAATTGTAGTGGCAGGGGTCATTATGCTGACGTGTGGACAACCTCAATCGAACACGCAAATTCCGCGTTTGTGTTGGACACAGTCAACAGCGAGGACTGTGGGGGGTGTCGATCTCTATTCCATTCGAACGAGAATATAGTGTTACACGGCGGACATGTCTGTCGGCGGTCCATGAGACTGGCAAGGTGGCACTCCACAAAGGTGTGGTGGAGAAGAAACTAGTCTCGGTGTTAAGAAACACTGAGTGTACCACAGTTGGGGTGCGTCTTTCGTACATCGACGAGATCTGCCTCACATGGAAAACTGTAAAGTGTACCACGTTTGGGGGCAAAGTCGAGTCTTACCCCCAGGCGTGTATTAATGTGGACACCCCGTTTCTTTCAGGTAGAGTGAACGCGTTTGTCCTCGAGAATCCGGTCGCCGATTTGATCGTCGGCAATGTACGAGGAGTGCATAACGCCACGGAAGGGGCTGGAGCAGGGGCTCGGCAACACCGAAGTCCCGAGGCGGACAATCAGGTGGTCGAGGTAACACCACCTGAGAAGAAAGTACATCATAGACGGGGTTCGCGGCAGTGGTTCAGTAATAGTCACAGTCCTATGCCGAGGGACACGAATAGGAACTGTAGAGGCATATCTGAGGGCCTGATAGCTAGTGACCGCAAGGTATGGGTCCGCAATTTCCTCCCGAGTATTAGTTGGCGCACAATCAGACGTGCGTTTAATGAGGTCGCGCCGGTTAGGTTCGTTGAGGTATTGTCAATGCGAGACAATACCAAGGTTGTACGAGTTACTTTCGCGAATAGGTGGGGTGCGCGTGATGCAGTCAGGTGGAAGCACATGTCGTTGCTTCATAACTACCTGCTGATAGTCCAGCAATAGCAAGGGAGAGGTATCGGGTTCGCGTTCAGTTGGGGTGTTTCGGTTAACGTGAACCTAACTGTAGAATCTGACCCACGCCATCAGTACTGTTCTGATAAAATATAAGTTGTTTTATGCAGCTGTATAATTTAGTGAGGGTGACCGAGGAAGTGGATTTCAAATGTTAAGACCATGTTTGTGCTAAATGCTATGCTTATGAATTTCATGTATTATGGCGCCAAAGGCAATTTAGTATATTATTTGTCTACAAGCCGTAGTTGATAAGATGTCGATGATTTTGAGTGTGTCATTGTCATAGTTTTGCCGCTCAGGTGAGCGATATTTACAGCAGTCATTTTGTATAGTTTGTACCTTCGTGTATGGAGGTGATAGTTTAAGCTGCTAAGGCAGGTTTACAGTGGTTTTCTCATTATTGTATTTGATGCGTTTGATGGCCGTGTGAGGCCTTATTGTTTGTGTAGATTTTTAAAGGGAAGTACCTGTTGAAGGTGTTTATTACTTTTGTCAGCCAGTGTTGTGTGGTCATACCCTCAGTAAGGCGAGCCTATATTTGTTATTATAAATCCACACAGCAGTGGTGTAACCCGTGCAGTGTTCTCCATGATAAGTGGTTCCTGACAATATATATATATATATATATATATATATATATATATATATATATATATATATATATATATATATATATATATATATATATATATATATATATATATATATATATATATACAGGGTGTTTATAAAGTCGCTGTGCAGTGAATGTGAAAAATATTTTAGAAATTACGTCACGAATGATGCAAATTTACGTTATGACATTCTGTGTTCCACAATCCCGTCCCGTGTGCAGCATTACACAACAAGCCGTTGTTATATTCACGGTTTCATTGCTGAAAGGAAATGGTGTTAGCCATTGAAAACAGAGTATTTTTTGTGGAAAATGTCTGTAAATTTCACTGCACAGCGACTTTATAAACACCTTGTATATATATCTATATATATATATATATATATATATATATATATATATATATATATATATATATATATATATATATATATATATATATATATAGAGAGAGAGAGAGAGAGAGAGAGAGAGAGTACTTTTTCTGCTGCATGTCCAAATAACAGCACTAATTCTCATGTGGTTATTCCATTGGATCTTTATTGTCTGTCACGTCGGTTTTGATCATTAAATTACCTAGATCTTCTTCCTATTCTCTCACCCGAATCCTTTTTATTTTATTATCTTTCCGTACTTGTTTTTCCTGTATTTTTCGCATCACTCGGGTGCGAAAAATATTTCTCTTCAGTATTCTCAAACTTTACCTTGTTTTTTCTCATACTGGGATACGTAATTCTATTACGTAGATGTCAGAGGACGAAACTGTGAATGTGCTTCATACTTAGAAATAGGGCCGACTTATCGTCTGCAAATTTCACCTGTCAAAGGCGTTTTCCCAGGCTGAGTTTCTCGGCAGTGTGAAAATCGCTCTCAGTCACCGGCAGAGGCGTGAATCGCGGCAGACATTGCTCGCTAGAGCAGACTGAGTGTCTGGGTTCCCGCATCTGACACCCATGCTCTACGACGCAGTACGAGACGGTTGTCTGAGATTTGCAACTGACACGCGTACATCTTGGTCAGTAGGTGGCAGTTACGACACGCGTTAAGCTGACGTAAATGTTGGGAGTAGGGGAGATAATTTCGCTTGGCGAAATAAGTTAGGATCCTTTGTCTGATTTTAAGATATTGGCCCGAGTTTGAAACTTTAATTTCATTCTCGCTCCTAAATTCGCAGTAGACAGGTTGTTCGAAACAGAATAGCTGTTAGCGAAGTTTCTCAGTTTGTTTCGGCAATTTGTCGAACTTCTAGACTTCCATAAATATTCAGCATATAATTCTTAAGTTGTGCGACTACCTGTAGTTCTGTGTGAGGTAATATATATCTAGTATTTTGTGAAGTGATAAAGTGTTAAGTCGCTTATTTCATTTTTAACTAGTTTCTTTTGAACAGAGTGCTTAATTTATAGTTTGTTATATTCTCTAAGTCGACGAGTTACAGTGGAAATACATAATAAATTATATCTTAGCTTACTAAACAATAATGTAGCTATAATGAAGTTAATTTAACTGCTAAATACTCAGTCGAGAATATTTTATATCAAACTTATAAATGCTAGATGCGACATCAGTGAATAGTGACGGAATACGCAGATATTCCTGAATTCATGATGATTGATTTTATAACTTATTTCACCGGAAAATTTAAATGATAAGTCAAGCAGTACACTTGCGGTTTAATAATGTAAGTTATAGTGGGTACATATTGAAAATTATTTGATATGTGTTCTTTCTTTTATATAGTGAAACGGTGGTACCCAACTTTGCCAGCGTTCTAGTACGTGAACATTATTTGGGAAGAAACAAATCACTTTCATTACCTGAACTGTAACAGTTAAATGAAGTAAGAGGCCTTCGCGCCAGAATTAATTCTTCCAGAATAACTCTTCAGTACAATTCAGCCCGTTGTGGCAAGCAAAGATCAGAAACATTCCGACAGAGTTTTGACTAGTGCTGTGGTGACCAAATATAGTAACTTCCTGAAAGTAGACACCGATCTGACATTCCTTAAATTCTAGAAACCAAAGCTAATGACATTGTGCTCTGCTAACTTTCGTGCCTGGACAATATTTTATGTGACTTAATCAGACATTCGAAAAATTAGAACACCCAAGGAATCGTTCCCTGAGAGTTTAGTACGTCTTTTGGAACTGGGGATTTCTTGGTCAAGGACTGCATTTTCGGGTCTGGGTGAAGGTCCTAGAATTTATTATGTTCCCAGAGGCAGCGAGCAAAGTTGTGAGTATAACTGTGTACCCATGGCCATGGCTGAATGAATGAGTGTACGCAGATCAGAGTGTTATTTTACCGTTGTATATTGTCACCCATTTACTGTCTTAATTCTTTTTTTGTTTAACCTGCAGAATTTGTTACTATTTGCTAGAGTTTCTTTATTTATTAGGCTAAATCAGATTATTAAACTCTGTTCATACATTTACGAGAAAGAAAGAAACCTCTTAGCCTCAACCCTACGTATCTATAACTCTTTGGGCCATCATCTGTTCTCTTAACGGGGCTGTGGGCTAAACCTAGAGTAAGATTCTAACGGGCTATCATCCTTGTAGCATTTTCTTAAATTTTATGACTATTTGTATATGTTTTCCTTGATGTATTTCTTTGGTGTTGTGAGAAGATTTTAATATGATAGTTAAAATATCTCTCTTGAACAAACAAAAAAAAAAACCAGTGCGTTGGTCAGCTCGATCCCAATTATCTGTATATCATTGTTATAGTTTTCCCACGTCTGTGTGTTTACCCGTCGTCACGTGTATATGCGTGCCCGTGAGTAGATAGAGATATATTAATATATATATATATATATATATATATATATATATATATATATATATATATATATATATATATATATATATATATATATATATATATATCTGTGTTTAGACTGTCTGACGCCTTTAAAAGCGGTTGTAGAAGATAGGTGAGAGAGAGAAGATTATCTCGATTCTCAAAGACAGCCTCTATATCACATCCTATCATCTCACGGGGGGGGGGGGGGGGAGTTCTATTGTGTTTTTCACCAGCTCTCACTGTATCTATCACACATTCCAACCTATTCAGAAGGGACCAACCCTAGTCTTAATTCTCCTATCATAAATCTACGTCAAATGGTCGCTCGTTACCGGGAATTGAACCCAAAATCCTAAGGCGATACGACAAATGGTTGCTCGTTTCCGGTTTTTGAACTTAGAATAGGAAGACGAGTACGACAAATGTGGTCTCGTCTATCTGGATTTTGAACTTAAGATTCTTTATTCTGATATAAAGTAAGAGTGTGATGTCTTGTGAGTTTTGTATCTTTTAAAAATAATTTATCCCCTAGACTAACGATCTGTTTACGAGCGTGCTGACCACACAAACTGATAAGTTTTTTTTCCACAGCATTTGAACATTATACATTTGGTTTACAGGTTGATTTTGTCGGAATACATGTTAATTACTGATTTTGTAATACTAAACGCTGGTAAAGTTTTGTTAGTGTATAACATTCACAAGGGTTCTGAAGCAGGAAGGTGTTTGAACTAAAGTTAAGGAGTGCGTTTCGGACTACTTGTCCAGATTAATTGCCTCCCTCACCCTAGCTGTCTTCAGGGGTAAACTTGATAGTGGATTAAAATTAAGGGATTATTTTTTTCTTTAATTTTTGCAATAATTATTTTGTTTTCCACGGTAGCAACTTATTTTTCAGAAGAAATCTTAACTACCATTTAGTTGGCGTAGTCGTGTTTTGCATTAGGTGCTTTATTGCCGATTAATAGCAGCGATAGTTAGATTTTTATTTTTGGAATAGGTATCCCAGGGTTAAATATATCATCTTTTGATTTTTGGTATTTTTTTTCTCGCAAGTGGTAGGAACCAGTGTATTCCTTATCCTTATCTTTTTCTCGTCTAAGTCTCAGCCACTGACTTATTATGGCAGAAAGGGCGAAACTGAGACAAATGCTCAGACAGGAAGCAACGGAAGAGGGACTGGACGGCGACGAAGCGAAAGCTTTCGTCAGGGACGAACTTGAGAGATATGATGCGGAGCAGAAGGAAAAAGCAGCGGAGAGGAAAGAAGAAGAACTAAGGAGGAAAGAAGAAGCAGCGGAGAGGAAAGAAGCGGAAGACCGGCTACTACAGCAGAAAAAGATGGATGAAGAAATGGAAATTCGCAGGATGCAGCATGAGGAAAGAGAGAAGGAGAGACAGCATGAGGAAAGAGAGAAGGAGAGACAGCATGAGGAAAGAGAGAAGGAGAGACAGCATGAGTTGGCTCTTAAAACTCTTGAATTCCAAAGTCGCGGTGCTGCCTCTACCTCCAGCAATGGAGAGTCTTCTCCTCGTTCTTCCTTAACTGATCCTTCTAATACTCAATCTACTCATCTCACTGCTATGTCTTTTCCGCTAGAGTCTTTCCCGTGTCCATATGAGAAGATTGACACATGGTTAGAAAAATTTGAGAAAATTGCAACTCTGTACGGTGTGGAGAGGTCGCGTTGGAATGTGAAGCTTTCTCAGGCTTTGAAAAGTAGTGCGTATGATATTTACGCCAAACTGGAAAGCAGCCAACAAGACAAATATGATGTGTTGAAGAAAGCTTTGCTCGAGCGTTTCGAAATGAATGCTCGCAAATTTTTGCAACTCTTCCAAAACAGCAGGAAAGACAGCTCGGAAACTTTCCAGCAGTTCTCTTCCCGTCTAAAGGGATACCTAACAAAGTGCCTTGAGCTTTCACAGCTCCCCTCTACCTATGAAGGTCTTGAGGAATTTGTTCTAACAGAACAAATAAAGAACACTTTGTCTGCGGACACCCGGAGATTTTTGGTTGAGCAAGGTGCAGAAAAGCTTGAAGACATCTTAGAGAAATCTGAGCGTTATCACAATGCGCTGGCTGAATACCGGCCTCAAAACGTAAACCGACGGAAGAGCATTTTCGAAAACATAACCTAGAGCAACCTTCTCAGGCTTCTAACCTAAATAACCACAGAGAAACTGGACCTCAAAACCCCTCTCCTGAAAAATCCAAGTTCTACAAGAACAAGTACCCCAACCACCCCAGCAGTCTGATCAACCCGACCGCCCTACATGGCAGCGTAGCCAGAAAGGACAAGGTGGCAAAGGGAAAACCCCTGAGCACGGGACATATGATCAGACCGGGCACACCGAGCCGAAACGCATCGGATGCTTATTAACAGTCTCGCAAGGCGGAATTATTGACAGTGATTCCCAACCTGTTGGGGATAGACCCTCAACGCGAGGTACTGTTACATTGAACGGTTCTCAAACTTCTTGTTTATTTGACACGGGGCTTTCTTATGATTGCATTGTTGCCAGAAACCTGGTCAAACCCGGTCAAGAGACAGGAGAGACCGTCCAACTTTGTGGAGTTCGTAAGAGTGATGCACCTACAGCGCTTCCCATCGCATTGGTGGAGATACACTCTGACTTTGTCAGAGGCGTGATCAAAGCGGCTGTTATGGATGATCCCATCTATCCAGTCATACTTGGCGGGAGATACGTGTGTCTTGGGAAACCGGAAGAGCCGATTGTGGCAGCAGTAACTACAAGAGGGCAAACCAAGAAGGAACGGGAGCCTGCGCCTAATTTGTTACCCATGGAACTTAAAGAAGCGCAATATAAGGACCCTACTTTGGCACCCTGCTTTAGGAAACTGCCCATGGCTAAGGAACCCAGACAGCACGGGGACATTTTTTCTAAGGATGGCGTACTGTATCGCAGAACGGGCAAGCCTGATCAAGGTTACAACCAGCTCCTAGTACCGAAACAGTACAGAAGCCAAATCCTAGAAATGGGGCACTCTCTTCCCTTCAGCGGACATATGGGACAGAACGCCACAAACCAACGGATAACCACTCATTATTGGTGGCCAGGAGTAAATACTGATATTATCAGATATGTCAAATCCTGTGCCCAGTGCCAACGTGTACCACCCAAGCAACGGACACCCCCAGTCTCGTTGGGTGAAATGCCAATAGTTGGAACACCATTTGAACGGGTTGTGATCGACATTTTAGGGCCTTTCGAAAGGACTAAAAGGAGGAACAGGTTTATCTTGACCTTAGTCGATACATGCACTATGTGGGCCGAAGCTATACCGCTAACATGCGCAGATGCCAAGCATGTCGCAGAAGCCCTCGTGCAGATTTTCACTCGGTTGCGATTCTCTCAGCAAGTGCTGACGTATAACGGATCTCCATACCGAAACCTGTTGATGGAGGAGATCGTGAAGATCTTGAGGGACCAGCACATCTACACGAAGCCTTATGCTCCGGCCGGAAATTGGCTCGTGGAACGTGTTAACGGAAACCTCACCATGATGTTAAGTAGACTGGCACAAGTGAAACCTGAAGAATGGGATTGTTGCATTCCGGCAGATTTATTTGGCTATAGAGAATCTCCTCATACTTCCACAGGATTTCCGCCAGCTACGCTTTTATTCGGCAGACCCATTAAGGGCCCGATCGAAGCCTTACTTTGGTCGCTGGCAGACCAGAAGGCGGATGAGACAGTCGTCTCAGCCAGTAAATACGTATCGGATTTAAAGGATAGGTTTAAACTAGGATGGGACCTAGCAACGACTAACTTTAAGCGAGCACGCACAAAGCACGCTAACCGATACAGGAAAGTCGCGAAAAAGAGAGAATTAGAAGCAGGAGAGAAAGTTTTGGTGTTACTCCCTACCGAGAACAACCAACTGAGGATCGGATGTCAAGAGCCGTTTACCGTCCTGGAAAAGATTTCTAAGGCTAACTACCAGATCTCTATTCAAGGAAAGGAAAAGGTTTTCCATTTAAATCTGTTAAAGAGATACTTGGAAAGACCGGCGCCGACCTCCGACCATCTCCTGACGATCGCCAAAACTGACGAAGATGACGATAGTGGCAGGGAAATTCCACTGCGCACACATGAAATCTTTGAAAAATGTCAGAAGCGGCGACGCTCTTTCAAGCGCGCATGGGAGACATTCCAGAGGAAGGAAACTTGGGAGTAGACTTGAGTAGGAATTGGATAGAGATGGAGGGGGAAGATGAGAGGGAAGAAGACAGACACCCCGAAGCTACGGTTATAGGAAATTTAATTCCATAACGTAGACATGGAGTGCTTCCATATCTTAAGGGGGGACGTCCTGTCACGTGGGTTTTGATCATTAAATTACCTAGATCTTCTTCCTGTTCTCTCACCCGAATCCTTTTTATTTTATTATCTTTCCGTACTTGTTTTTCCTGTATTTTTCGCATCACTCGGGTGCGAAAAAATTTCTCTTCAGTATTCTCAAACTTTACCTTGTTTTTTTCTCATACTGGGATACGTAATTCTATTACGTAGATGTCAGAGGACGAAACTGTGAATGTGCTTCATACTTAGAAATAGGGCCGACTTATCGTCTGCAAATTTCACCTGTCAAAGGCGTTTTCCCAGGCTGAGTTTCTCGGCAGTGTGAAAATCGCTCTCAGTCACCGGCAGAGGCGTGAATCGCGGCAGACATTGCTCGCTAGAGCAGACTGAGTGTCTGGGTTCCCGCATCTGACACCCATGCTCTACGACGCAGTACGAGACGGTTGTCTGAGATTTGCAACTGACACGCGTACATCTTGGTCAGTAGGTGGCAGTTACGACACGCGTTAAGCTGACGTAAATGTTGGGAGTAGGGGAGATAATTTCGCTTGGCGAAATAAGTTAGGATCCTTTGTCTGATTTTAAGATATTGGCCCGAGTTTGAAACTTTAATTTCATTCTCGCTCCTAAATTCGCAGTAGACAGGTTGTTCGAAACAGAATAGCTGTTAGCGAAGTTTCTCAGTTTGTTTCGGCAATTTGTCGAACTTCTAGACTTCCATAAATATTCAGCATATAATTCTTAAGTTGTGCGACTACCTGTAGTTCTGTGTGAGGTAATATATTATATCTAGTATTTTGTGAAGTGATAAAGTGTTAAGTCGCTTATTTCATTTTTAACTAGTTTCTTTTGAACAGAGTGCTTAATTTATAGTTTGTTATATTCTCTAAGTCGACGAGTTACAGTGGAAATACATAATAAATTATATCTTAGCTTACTAAACAATAATGTAGCTATAATGAAGTTAATTTAACTGCTAAATACTCAGTCGAGAATATTTTATATCAAACTTATAAATGCTAGATGCGACATCAGTGAATAGTGACGGAATACGCAGATATTCCTGAATTCATGATGATTGATTTTATAACTTATTTCACCGGAAAATTTAAATGATAAGTCAAGCAGTACACTTGCGGTTTAATAATGTAAGTTATAGTGGGTACATATTGAAAATTATTTGATATGTGTTCTTTCTTTTATATAGTGAAACGGTGGTACCCAACTTTGCCAGCGTTCTAGTACGTGAACATTATTTGGGAAGAAACAAATCACTTTCATTACCTGAACTGTAACAGTTAAATGAAGTAAGAGGCCTTCGCGCCAGAATTAATTCTTCCAGAATAACTCTTCAGTACAATTCAGCCCGTTGTGGCAAGCAAAGATCAGAAACATTCCGACAGAGTTTTGACTAGTACTGTGGTGACCAAATATAGTAACTTCCTGAAAGTAGACACCGATCTGACATTCCTTAAATTCTAGAAACCAAAGCTAATGACATTGTGCTCTGCTAACTTTCGTGCCTGGACAATATTTTATGTGACTTAATCAGACATTCGAAAAATTAGAACACCCAAGGAATCGTTCCCTGAGAGTTTAGTACGTCTTTTGGAACTGGGGATTTCTTGGTCAAGGACTGCATTTTCGGGTCTGGGTGAAGGTCCTAGAATTTATTATGTTCCCAGAGGCAGCGAGCAAAGTTGTGAGTATAACTGTGTACCCATGGCCATGGCTGAATGAATGAGTGTACGCAGATCAGAGTGTTATTTTACCGTTGTATATTGTCACCCATTTACTGTCTTAATTCTTTTTTTGTTTAACCTGCAGAATTTGTTACTATTTGCTAGAGTTTCTTTATTTATTAGGCTAAATCAGATTATTAAACTCTGTTCATACATTTACGAGAAAGAAAGAAACCTCTTAGCCTCAACCCTACGTATCTATAACTCTTTGGGCCATCATCTGTTCTCTTAACGGGGATGTGGGCCAAACCTAGAGTAAGATTCTAACGGGCTATCATCCTTGTAGCATTTTCTTAAATTTTATGACTATTTGTATATGTTTTCCTTGATGTATTTCTTTGGTGTTGTGAGAAGATTTTACTATGATAATTAAAATATCTCTCTTGAACAAAAAAAAAAAAACCAGTTCGTTGGTCAGCTCGATCCCAATTATCTGTATATCATTGTTATAGTTTTCCCACGTCTGTGTGTTTACCCGTCGTCACGTGTATGTGCGTGCCCGTGAGTAGATAGAGATATATTAATATATATATATATATATATATATATATATATATATATATATATATATATATATATATATATATATATATATATATCTGTGTTTAGACTGTCTGACGCCTTAGAGAGAGAAGATTATCTCGATTCTCAAAGACAGCCTCTATATTACATCCTATCATCTCACGGGGGGGGGGGAAATTCTATTGTGTTTTTCACCAGCTCTCACTGTATCTATCACTCATTCCAACCTATTCAGAAGGGACCAACCCTAGTCTTAATTCTCCTATCATAAATCTACGACATTGTCAAACTTATCATGACACGTTCTTTTAATGGATGCTCAATTTAACTTGTCCAGTGCAATATGCGTTTTCCGTATATTCCAGAAATTGCACAATAAACAGAAAGTAAGGTATTCGTGTTCTTTTCGTGGGTGATTCAGTTAGTTTTCCCAGTGCAAGTGTGCGCGTATATCTTCCCGAACTGCTGATGTGATCGCTACATTGTTGCTTATAATATATCGTCGAGTATTATAATATGTGTATTTTCGTACCATTTAGAGTTAGGGTTGGGGTTAGGTTTAGGGTTAGGGTTGGGTTGGGGTTAGAGTTAACCCTAACCAGTGGCGTCATTAGGGGGGTGCGGACCGCACCAGGTGACACC